>JAUTXW010005508.1:1210000-1506029 GCA_030620095.1 Kuschelorhynchus macadamiae | reverse complement strand
ATATATATATATATATATATATATATATATATATATATATATATATATATATATATATATATATATATATATATATATATATATATATATATATATATATATATATATATATATATATATATATATATATATTTATATATATATATATATAAATATATATATATATATATATATATATATATATACATATATATATATATATATATATATATATATATACATATATATATGTATATACATATATGTATATATATATATATATATATATATATATATATATATATATATATATATATATATATATATATATACATATATATATATATGCATATATATATATATATATATATATATATATATATATATATACATATATGTATATACATATATATATGTATATATAATATATATATATATATATATATATATATATATATATATATATATATATATATATATATATATATATATATATGTATATATATATATATATATATACATTTATATTGATATATATATATATATATATATATATATATATATATATATATATATATATATATATATATATATATATATATATATATATATATATATATATATATATATATATATATATATATATATATATATATATATATATATATATATATATATATATATATATATATATATATATATATATATTTATATATATATATATATATATATATATATATATATATATATATATATATATATATATATATATATATATATATATATATATATATATAAATATATATGTAAATATATATATATAAATATATATATATATATATATATATATATATATATATATATATATATATATGTATGTATATATATATATATATATATATATATATATATATATATATATATAAATATAAATAAATAAATATATATAAATAAATATAAATAAATAAATATATATAAATAAATATATATGTATATATATATATATTTATATATATAAATATATATATATATATATATATATATATATATATATATATATATATATATATATATATATATATATATATATATATATATATGTAGATATACATAAATATATATATATATATATATATATATATATATATATATATGTATATATACAGGGTGGCCCATCGAAAACGTACCGCAAGGCATATGGCTAGGCACTTTTTTTTCTCAAAAAAAATCCAAAAACACGTCAATTTTGTTTGTGAGGGGGACAACTTTTGCCCTTAAAAATGACCGCAAAATTTTCAACCTCTAAGCGGGGGTGTCATCCCCCAAACTTTTTCAAATGGGAAGAGGGGTCAAGTGGTACCGCAATGAAAAGGGCTTTCTATTCTCTATACATTCCCGCTTCCGTTTTGAAAATCGGTCAAGTCATTTAAAAAATATGAAAGATTGAAATTTGAAAAATACATTTTTCAAAAAACGCATAAATTGAATTAAATAAAAAAAACTTACCGTATTAATGAAGCAATGTTGGAAAAAATGTTGTCCGTCGACCTCCATACAGTAATACAAATTAGCTTCAAATCGTTCTCGAACATTCTGAAGAACCTGAGAGAGGTCACTTCTGCGACAAACGTCAATAATTCGTGTTCGCAGATTCTCTAATGAGGCAGTGGAGTGCTATACACTTTACTTTTATGTGTCCTCAGAAAAAAGTCTAAAGGAGTCGTCGGGTGACCGGGGAGCCACTCAATGGCACCCCTTCGTCCTATCCACCGCCCGGGAAAGTTAGGTGTTTGTCAATTACGCACATTTTGAGAGTAATGTGTGAGGTGCACCGTCTTGTTGAAATATCAGTTCCGCTTCAACGTATCCAGGATTATTTTCGATGATGTCAGTAAGGGTTGGGTCGATGGTATTTTCCCAGTAAATCTAAGTACATATCACCTGTTAGAGTTCCAGAAAGAAAAAAAGGACCCACAATAGAATTTCCAAAAATACCAGCCCACACGTTCAATTTCTGAGGATGTTGTGTGTGTGCACCTCGTGAAATACCCTGGGGTTGTTCTCAGCCCACCACAGTTATGCCGATTAACTACACCGTTCAAAAAGAAAGGCACCTATCCGAAAAACACACATTGAATAGAAAAATGTTATTATTAGCCCCTCGTTCATCAATAGCTTCTACAAAAAATTGCAAGTGGCGATCAAAATCGTCTTCGTTGAGTTCTGTACCAACTGAATTTTATACGGGTGTCGGTGCCTTTTCAATATTCTTTGGACACTTGTACGATTCACGCGCCGGTCTCATTGGCTAATTTTTCTGTACTCAAGGTACGATCTGATGGCAACTTCTTGGCCCAATACAAAGACCTCCATAGTCATATTTACTAAGGATTTTCCATCTGCCTCTTTTTATTCATAAGGGATCCAGTTTCGCGAAATTTTGCTACTAACTCGCGAACAATTTTGCCGGGAAAGGTGTTTTTCAGGATGTCGTTCATTAAATATCTGCGCAACCCGATTGCCACATTCATTATTTTTAAAATAAAGTTCGATTATTTCCACTTTTTCTGCAAGTGAGTACACCATAATTATTGATAAAAAATTTAATGATATTGAGAAATTTAAACGCACAAGTTACAGAACAGCTATCTAGCAACTACCGCACCTGATCGTTGTATGTCAAATCACTAAAATCAGCAGTAAACATCTAAAATAACAGGACAAAAATAGCGAATTGGTCGAAGGAATTTATCCTTATCATTTACTCTGATAATTGGTAAATAAACATTTTAAATTTCAATCCTTCATATTTTCTAAATGACTTGGACCGGTTTTTAGTGGCGGCGCTGAGGTGGTGTTTAGGCTAGGGTAGGCGACAACCACAATAATTTCAAGAATAATGACGTTATAAGAAAACGTTAAGCCGCGTACACACTTAGCTGACAACTAAGTTTTATAAATTAAATTTATCCGCCTATCTTTTAAAAGGGCGAATTTACTTATTATGACATCCGTAAAGTTATCAGCCTTCTGTAAGGAGCAGAACAACTCTTTTTCTATTGAAATTAGCGCAAGTGACGATAAACGTTCATTTTTTATTGTATTGCGAGAATACGTTTTTATTCGCTTTAAACAAGAGAAATGTCTTTCCACTGAGGTACTTGTAATAGGTATGGTAGCAATTAACGCAAAAAGTTTGTAACTTTCAGGAAATATTCCTTGAAGTTCATTTTTTACGAAATGTTTTAAAATTGCCTCGACGCTCAGCAATGCAAATTGTTCATCGAGATATTATTACACTAAGCTCATTAATTAATTTTTGTTTGTCAAAGAAATTTTTATAAAAGTTGGTCATATTCGTCACAAATTCAAGCGGAAAATTTTTGCTATATTCTTCGAATTTTGAGGAATCCGCTAAAGAAAAATATAATAACTGAGACATATCTGCAAACCTAACTTCTATTTTGCTCATCGCCTTTAATGGTGTCCGATAACTTAATTCTTTTTGACAATTGCCCTGAGTCCCTATTATTAAAAATCCTTGTTTGGGCTTGTTCAAATATTGTATTAAACATTGTCTCATTTCTCAATAACTTGATACGATCTCTTGCCATAAATATTTGCTTTTTACAATAGGTGATGTCCAATGATTTTTTCTGTAGAATGTTGAAAAGGGGGTCAGTTATGTCAAAAATATGTTTATACACAGCGGTAAGAAACGAAAATTCTAAATCGTTCATAAATTTAAGATATCCCTTGGCCCCGTTTATTGACTCAGCCGATGATGATTGGTCGTCAATAATTTTAGAAAAAACAAATTTTAGGCCTTCCCATTCAGAGTGCAAGATTTGAATGATTTTAGAACGGGAAGCCCACCTGGTGTCTGAACTGGAAGAAATCCTCTTTCCTATCGTCGAATCTAAAGTAAATGTCCGTTTTGCAGACTAATGAAAAAAATCCGGGAATCGAGGACGCACTTGCGAAAAAAATTCGGCAATTTTTTATATTTTTTGAACCAGTTTGTAAAACCAAATTCAATCTGTGCGCACTACAATGCGTAAACAAAGCAAAAGGAGCATCATCTTTAACTTTTTTTTGCAAACCATTCAATGAACCTGCCATCACACTAGCACCATCGTAGCATTGCCCAACTAATTTTGTTTTATAATCGAAATTGCCTATGACTGTAACAATTAATCCATACATTGCGTCCGCTGTTCTGTCTTCGCTAACGTCATGAAAACCCAAGAAACTTTCTTTGATTTCACCGTATTTATTAACGTACCGAATTGAAATCGCACATTGGGACTTCTCAGAAATATCCGTAGTATCGTCAGCTTGCACTGCAAAAAACAACGACTCTTTTATCTCCCTATGAATTGTATCTGCAAGGTAATCGGAAATACAGGATATCAAATCATTCTGGATAGTTTTTGATAAACCAGAAAAAATATTTCCAATTTTTTTTAAATGTTGTTGTATTTCGTTATCACGTTTAATTAACAGATTAAAAGTTTCCCGAAAATTTCCCGCACTAACGGAATCGCTTTTTCATTATGGCCTCTGAAAGATAATTCTTGCTTTGCTAGGTGACACGTAACATCGACCAAATAGCTCATTAGAAGTCTGTTTTTCTCACCTCCTCATTATAAAAACCAAAGCGGGAATGTATAGAGAATAGAAAGCCCTTTTCATTGCGGTACCACTTGACCCCTCTTCCCATTTGAAAAAGTTTGGGGATGACACCCCCGCTTAGAGGGTTGAAAATTTTGCGATTATTTTAAGGGCAAAAATTGTCCCCCTCACAAACAAAATTGACGTGTTTTTGGATTTTTTGGAAAAAAAATTACCCTGGCCGTTATGCCTTGCGGTACGTTTTCGATGGGCCACCCTGTATATATATATATATATATATATATATATATATATATATATATATATATATATATATATATATATATATATATATATATATATATATATATATATATATATATATATATGTATATCTATATATATATATATATATATATATATATATATATATATATATATTTGTATATATATATTTGACGTATCAAAACGAAATTTGGTACAGGCAAATGGTACATAAAGAGGAGATTTTTCGCATATTTTTCACTTTCCGGTCACTTCCAGTTTTACCAGAAATTACTCCAGTTTCGATTTTTAAATGGAACACTCTGTATATTTCTACATTTTTGGATTCCTGAGACAATTCTGAATCAGAATGTGACATTTAAAAAAAAAGGGTCGCCATTTGAAAAAAAATAGTTAGACACAAAAATTTGATTTTATCAACTTCTCTTGTTCCTAGCTATCAAACTAATCACTAAAACTTAGCGATTGCATTAACCTGTCATCATTTTAGGTCCTTAGATTAATTTGCGTCCGGTCATGGCCACCTAGATGCAATTTTAAAAATGGCTATAAAAACTAGGCGTAAAAAGTTTCTAATTCAGAATTGTCTCAGGAATCCAAAAATGTAAAAATATACAGAGTGTTTTGGTGTGTGTGGAGTGAAACCAAATTTCGTTTTGATACAACAAATACTTTAAAAGGTATGGCCTCTCTAATAGATTCGTTGACACGCGGTATAGAGCGAAAACCCACCGAAAACAAAATTACAAAACTGACTGATATCAAAAAAACTAAAATTGAAAAAGGAATCGCTTCATTTTAGAAACTATTGTTGTAAATGTGTTTCGTTAATTGGAACTAAATAAAGCACTGATTTGGTCCTAGAAACATGTTTTGCGGTCAACCCCTTTATGTTCAAGAAGCAATTAACGGGAAATATTTTAGTCAGTATTACGAACTGACTACGTGCTTTGTTGTGCTCAAATACCGCTAATATACTGCGTAAGCGACAGCGAATTATTAATTAGAACTCCTTGTAAATTATTCATCGCTAGTGAAGTACGTTACACTATTATGTGAAATTAAACCTTTGTTTCTGTAGTAAACAGGTTTATGGAATGAATATATACCGAGATTCAATTTAGAATTTTTAAATTAACCACAAATATTTATTAAGATATTAAGCGCTTTAAAAAAAGACTTCAAAGTGAAAAATATTTTTTGACACATCTTTTGTTATTACTTTTAAAAGTGGTTGGAAAATTAATACAAAACATGCTTTGAATATCCAGGTTGAAAGCAGCCATTTTTTTATGGAAATCCTCAGTGGCGCGCAGTGCTATGTTATGCAGAGTATGCAAAAAAATAAAACTACTTAACAAGCGATTAATTTGAAAGTCTTGCAAAAACTAGGAACTGCGGTACTGTATAAGTTCAAAAACTGCTATTTGTCCACAATAAAGTTAAATAGGAACTGAATAGCTAATTTTAAAAAATGAGTAAAAGAAAAAGAATAAAATTTTTAATTTAGGTAACAGCACATTATTTGTAAATAAGTTTAATTCTGCGATCCTTTTTTAAAAATTTATTTATAACATCGGAATAAAAATTTGTACTTCTTTTGATTTACTTCAATAACTCACTTTCCAAACAAACTACTTCAAAATTGGTTAGTCTGTCTTGCCCTTGAGTATTTCTTAGGTAGGTGTGAATCCTTTTTAATCAAGAAAATGATCTTTCTGCTGACGCACAGCTAGCGGGGATAGTTAAAATTAATTTTCCTAAAATTAGTAACTGTGGAAAAACATCACACACATTTTTTCTATTCATTAAGTTTCAAAAACTCGGAGGAAGAATAAACGCACATTAGTTCGTTTTTTAAGCGATCGAAATCAAAATATTTTTCATATTTGGATTTTAGATGTAAAAAAATCTCTTCTGGAAATTTTAAACGGAGGGAAATGAATCAACGTCTAAAAGGTTCAAAAAATGTAATTGGTGGATTTCTTTGTACCTATTGGTTATTTCGTTTTTGATGTTGTCAATTATTTCTCGAAATATTCTTATGTAATGTGTTTTCATATTATCTATATTTCTAATCTTTCTAGGCTCTCCACAAAGTTTAACAATTTTTTCGTAAATCAAATCATTGACCTCGTAAAAGATTTCCACAAAATCATTGAACTCGTCAATTTTTTTTACACAATATCCAACGTCTACCAGTGGCGGCTATTCAGGTGAAGTAGGTGAAGTGCTAAAATAAGCAAGCAAACATCTAACTATATTTATTATATTTCTCTTTATATTATATATCTCTTAAAATTTGAGTTTTTACGTTCATTTATTTACGTAATTGGCAAAAAATAAACTGTACATCTCGAATACATATTTTACTTGACTGTTGGCGGCATGTCTTTTTAAAACTTTCAATCGAACTTTATTATAACAACTATGACAGTGGCGCAAACCTCTTCGACTTTGCTGGAGGTGCTATGTTTAGTTTACGATTTTCCTACTATGTTGCCATGACAACGCGTACGTGATGACGTCGAGCGCATGGAAGAATAATATTAACCAGCGCCATACAATGCTCTCGGTGAATTGCTAACGCAGTACACTACAGCCACGTGTCGTTCAGTTTGGAGTGGTTGTTTAACTTTTATTTTTGCGGATTTCGCTGCAACCGGTTAGTTCCTTTGCAGTTTGCTTGACTGTTTTATGTTATATTTATTTATGGTATTGTTACAACTTTATTTGGTGTCGAGTTTATTAATTTACATTATTGATGAATCCGATCACGGATGTGGTTTGCATTTTGCAGGAAACTCTATTTAATCGATGGAAGGAACAAGATCAGAGTTTTAATCGTCATCCTGGTTTTCGGCGTACAAATGGTTATGTAGTAGTCAAATATTACAAAAATTGTTTTGCTGGCCTTGTTTACTAGTTGCCAATAAATATTCAGTCTGGATTTGCAGGTATGTTAAATATATGAAGGTCTTTACATAAACATGAAGACTCGGCGGATCATTTAAATTACGAATTAATGCTAAAAACATTTGTAAAAAATCAAAGCACTATAGTTGACACTTTAAAAGAAAATGCTAAACTATATAAAATACATTTTTACGAAAACGTCCGATTAAATAGACTATTTATGTGCTTGGTAATTGACGCAGTTTTGTACCTTGCAAGACAAGAGTTAGTCTTTTACGGCCATGATGAGAGCAGCGAGTCAATAAATAGGAGGAATTTTAAAAAGCTTTTAGGTCTATTAATATCGAGGAGTTCCCAAGAACTAAAAGATCGTCACGAACAAATTAAAAATGTTTTGACTGGTGACTCGAAAACTATTCAAAAGGAAATAATTGAATGCAATTCTGATTATTTACATGATCATGTACAAAATGAAATAATGAACACACAGTTTTTTTATGTGCAAGTGGATGACACCACTGATATTACACAAACCTCCCAGTGCTCCATAATTTTAAAATACGTTAATTCAGAAGGTTCAGTAGTCGTGAGATTCTTAAGATTTTATAATGTCAGCTCCGATAGAATGTCGGAGAATTTATATTCTCTATTGGATCCAATCAAATTTCAGGACCAATTTGACTATAAACATAAATTAATAGGGCAATGTTACGATGGCGCAAGTGTGATGTCTGGCCATCTAAATGGCCTTCAAAAAAAAATTAAAAAGCGCGTAAGGCTGTATTTGTCTATAGTCTTGCGCATCGTCTTAACCTTGTGATGCAGCAAATTTTAAAAATATTTCTACATGTCGAATTTTTTTTGCAAGCCTTAGTGGTATTTTCTCATTTTTTCATCACTCAGCCAAACGAACGTATGCTCTTATATCTGCATCTACCAGGCGTATACCAACAATTACAGAAACTCGTTGGTCTTCAAATTCGAAGTTAGTAAATGTGATTGTTCAAGACTGGAATAAATTAGAAGACGTGTTTGAATTTATTACAAACTGTGACAAATCTGATGGAAAATTAATCCGGCTTGCGAAAGGATTTTTAGGTGATATGAACGATTTTGTTGAATTCACGTTTCTGGAATTAGTGTTTAATGACATTTTCTCAATCACGGACATAATATTTGCGTTCTTCAAAAAAAATCGCTTGACATTCATTTTTGCATATCCAATATAAAACGCTGTCGTGAGGCGCTCTGTAAAAAAAGAAATGAACATTTTTTTAATATCATTGTTGATAAAGCAAATTCTATTACAGAAATAAATCATTACAAACGTGAGCTTGCTAAGCTTTCACCTGAAGAAATTAGGGCTAAGTATAGGACCCTTTTCTATGAAATATTGGACCATATTTTAATGGAAATGACACTAAGCTTTCAAGACTGTGAAAAACTTACATTATTATGCTTGGCAGAATCTGCTAAATTTTCCGAATATAGTTTAAATTTTCCGACTGGCCCGTTTGAAAATTTGTTACAGTTATATGGGGAAATATTTTCAAAAAGTCAACGACTTAAAAATGACCTTGGTCTTATTTTTGCCAATGACAGTAATTGGAATATATCGCTACAAGAGCAAGTAAAAAAAATTAATGAAAATAAAGATATTTTAACCAAAGCACATAAGTGTTTTCCCTCCCTTATTTTAACAATACCGTCGACAAGTGCTTCAGTGGAAAGAAGTTTTTCTTGCCTCAAACTTGTAAAAACTTATTTCAGAAATACAATATCTCAAGAAAGGCTTACTTCTCTAGGCAATATTTCAATTCAAATATTTTAATTCAAAAAAAATTTCTGGGGAGATTAGGGCAACTCATCCATTTTATGAGGATGTTAAAACTAAATTTGCTGCTATGAAGGATAGGAGAATTGATTTAGTATACAAAATTTATGTAAGTCGTAAAAAAATATTTTGCCCCTTCCACACATAAAAAAAATTCTGGAAAAAAAATTATTGCGATATTTTCTTGCTTCATTTGCACTTCACTTACTTTTTCACGCGCGAGCCGCCACTGACGTCTACAATTTTTGACTGCAAAATATTATCTAAAATGTCGGTTCGTCCAAATACTGTATTAAATATTTCCAAGAAGAAATTAAATTCAAAGTCATGTTTTAAAGCAAATTCATACGTTCTAGCTGTAGAACTACAGTCGCCGTCCCAGTCTGCCAGATTTTCTAATATTTCACAAAAAATGTTAATAAGCCCATCTAGTTTGCGCCACCCGCATTAATTTTTTCGAGGAAAACTTATTATATAAATCGGATCTCTTGGTGCTTGTATGAAAAAACGATGCCATCTTTCTTATCGTGCTGAACAAGTGATTGACACATGATTTTGACAACACCAAGTTTAATACATACATGCATCTGCACAGGTTTCGCGAACTTTTTTTTTGGATGCCATTTTTTTCGGAAGACAATAGTGAAGCTCCGTCGCAAGTCTGAGCTATAAGCTTATCAGAACATTCGTAATCTTGCAGTAAATTTAATACAATTTTTGACAGTGCTTCTGCGTTTTTATTTGCCGAAACATCAAAAAAGCCAATAAACCGATCAACGACTTCATTATTTTCATTAAAATGTCTTAGGATTACACATAATTGTTCTTTACCACTGACATCAGGACTTCCATCTATCGTTATTGCTACAAATTTTGTCTGCCTAATTTCAGTGCGAACAGTTTTTAAAATTACCGCGGATATGCTGGAAATAAGATCTTTTTGAATCCTATTGGATAATCCACTAAAGGCAGGCCTGCTTTCTTTTTCAGTAATCGATTGAACGTGATCTGCTAAAAGACCGTCATAATTTGCTAATAACTAAACACATTCTATGAAATTACCCCTGTTTACGGAATCTACAGATTCAAAGTGCGCGCGAAACGTCAATTCCTGCATAGGCAAATAACAGGTAATATCCATTAATCTCCGCATTACATTACGGTTTCTATCTACCCTTGCTTTGTGCCTTTCAATTTATTCCTCAAATTGACGGGATAAAGCTGTTTCAATACGAACCTCACCAAAAAACTATTTTATTTTTATGAAGACAACCACAGAGCCACTTATATTAAATCTTACACTTTTTTATTAAAATACCGAGCCGTTTTATTTTGTTGTTGCACAATTTTTAAATCTGGGGTAGGTCTACCAATCTTAATAACACTTTGCTTTTCTGTAAACGTCATAGAAATAAAAGGTTTACTATTAAGTTTGTCTAGACAGTTTACCGTTTCATCACATACAACCTGGCACTGAATAATGTACAAACGTGAAACGTCGCTAAAGATATTGAAAGTTAGTTATTTAGAGTTAATAACCAACAGCACAACCAAACAAATGTGCATAAATATTAAACCCGAAACCGTTATTTAATCGATAATAATTAATTATTAAGATCGCGGCGCGTACAAAGCAGGAGTGATCACCAGACAATACGCCAACAAAGGGTGAAGGAGTTGTCTTCTCAGGTTGTCAATTTTCCAATCAATTAATTAATTGTCAAAGCGAAGAAAATTCAATGCATAATTGCTTCATATAATATTATCCAAATAGAGTAATAGAGACATATTTTGGCAACTAATTCACTGGCTGGCTCATCCAGCTCGACGCTGGTCGTTGCGAACGTATTTCTTATCTTTTTTCTGTGTATGCATCGTGTCATTTAACCATCTCTTTTTAAGCAAAGCTTGTTTGCATTATAATTTCAGCCTTCGGTGTCTTATGGAGTGCATTTTAGAGGATTTTAGTGGAGCGGACTTACAGCGGATCACGCATATTCTTAGTATTATTCTGTCTAATACGTAATATAAGTGAGTGTAAAACTGTGATGTTTTTCTCTGACATTACAGATATTTTAAGTTGTTATAATACTTTAAAAATAGAGGAAAATATGTACCTGATGAGAATAAACAAAAACTGGAATATTAATAGAACTCCATACCTAATGTTTCAATCACGTCGGCTGCTCCAGGTGTGTGATGACAGCTCGATTGCAAGTAGAGCCATATATCCCTCGATATTTTCTCAGGGCCGTAGCGAATTCTAAAAGAATTATGGTATTTCGTATTATTACTGTCGTTCACTGCTGACATATTTAAATTTTAAAGTTCTATGGTTTTTATGCATAAGGGATAATTTAATTATGATTTATTTAGAAATGATAATACTAAAAATCTAAACCACCAATTGATTAGGACAGATCTGTCATGGGCAGTCCAAATAGAATGGTGTAGTGAATAAACCTATTGTTTCTAAGTTAATCTCTAGAAACAGGGGAGCCAACCATGTAGTTAGTATTATTGCTTAGCACGTTTTCTGGAATAATAATAAAACCTATTAGGAATTCATACAATTTTAGATCCGCACTGTCTAAAGTAACATAAATTTTTTGCTATTGTAGCTCGATAGTTATCCAATAACATCACAAACAAAAATTGTTTAAGTTTTAAAATGAGACCCTGCTAGTTATATTATATCACCGCGGCCTTTTACAGACAATAAAACCTCAAATAGGTTTGAAAGGAATTTTAAACGGCGAATAACGATTGTCACTAAAGAAAGCTATCACTTGGGATTCTACTTTTTGGCCGCCCAGGACAAGCGTATGCCCAGACTTGCGTATTGCCTTAGTGTGAAAGCCGATAAAGACAGACATAAAGGGATGGAAATAAATTTCTAGAAATTTTTAGTGGAAAAAACAGGGCGTCATTTTTTAATCGCAGAAAATATATTATATTAGCACTGTATATGCAGTGTCAATATTTTTTTTTTCAACGGCATATGATGATATTTAAATTTATCTCCAAAACAATGAAATTTTCTTTTTATTTTATAATAAAACAAAATTTTAGTTACCATCCGCCTAACAAAAAGGCTACAGAATATTTTGGCAAAAGTTTTAGTTTGTATGAACTAAAACCTAATTGGGTAAGTCAGGAAATAGCCTGTGTTTTCACTAGACAAAAAAGTGCTCTTAAGAAAAAAGGAAAAAATCATTAAATAGTACATTTTTAGTTTTGCGATAATAATAAATATAAAATGTTATCATTAATCTCTATCTCTCTCTCTCTCTCTCTCTCTCTCTCTCTCTCTCTCTCTCTCTCTCTCTCTCTCTCTCTCTCTCTCTCTCTCTCTCTCTCTCTCTCTCTGTCTATCTCTGTTTTTATAGAGTTATAAAAGTTCTTAAATATTAATAGTTTCTGAGTTTTTTTGCAAAAAAAAACTAAACTCTTTCCTGAAATTTTAATTTGTTAAAAGCTATTTAAGCTGTTTATTTATGGGTTTAAAGCTTTTACACATTATTCTACACGTCTTTCCAAATCCAGTCATTAATATTTTTACTAACAGTAGCAAGAATTAAATCAATTTTATATTTGGGAACTAGACCATTAGGCTTGTAACAAAATTGTTTGAACTTTTTTTCGCTTAATGTCTTTTAAAGCTCGATTTATAAACATTCTTTTGGCACGTTTTAGCAAAAAAAAAAGTACTTTTAAAAATTATCTTTTGTATCTGAACATATTTAACCTATTACATATTAAAAGTAATGAATAGCGTTAAAAGGGCCATAAAATTAACTGAGCTGCATGTAAAGAGGTCCCTGGATAAGATGGCGTTTAATTTCTAGTCACGTAGTGCTCTTTACCACCACCTCGCAATGAACATCTGACGAGAAGATATTGGCATCATTCTCAATGCAGTTCGAATACATTAAGTACGAGCGAACATTTTCAAAATTAGATTTTCTTAAATAAGTTTATTTTTGTATAGTTGGCATTCATTGAGAGTTAATTTATTTCTACCTAATTTAAAATAAATTCATTAAATAGTTTTTACATTGACACACACCGCCATTTTGGTACATTATGTTGAATCCGTACTAGTTTATTCCTATACAACATTTCTGCAAAATTTAAAGTCAATTAAATAAGATTTTTTACGTTATTTATTACACTATCTTGAATTTGTATCACAACAGTTTATCTCTATATCAAACTTAAAGCTTGCACCAAACTTGAAATTAATCATAATAATTAATGATTTTGTTTTGCAGTCTTATATTCATGCCAAAATGTTACCAGTTTATTCCTATGTAACACTTGATTTTTGTGCAAAAATTGAGGTAAATTGTATAATTCGTTTTTTCAGTAATAATTTTTTTAACGTTTCACTAGACCGCTATCTTATTTCGGCATACTGAATTTTTACCACAGTATTACCAATACCCGTATGAATCTTAATTTTTGACCAGTTTAACTAGTTCATTTGTAGAAATACCAGATTTCTGTGCAAAATTTGAGATAAATTGTATAAGCAGTTTTTTAGTGATAATTTTTTTAACAGTTCACTTGGCCACCATTTTGTTTTACCATATTGAATTTTTACTAAAATGTTACCAGGTAATCCCCATATCACACTTAATTTTTACCCAAAGTTTGAAGTCAATTGCATAATTAGTTTCTAAGCTAATCCGTGAACTGACAGACAAACCGATAGACGGACAGACGAAATCAATAAAAGATATTTTTTAGCATGTAGAGACTCTAAAACGTGAAGATATCTAAAACCTGAAAGGACGATTTTTCACGATTCCAAATATTTTATTTAGACGCCATTTTGTCCGGTTTGAATTAGTACCACTAGCTTTACTAGTTCATCTGTCATTTGTATATTTTATTATTTTTTAAAAACATTTTTAGTTTGTCAAAAGGAAAATATTTTCATTTTTAAAGAACTATTTTACTTCCATATAATAATACTGTGTAGTCAAAAAAAATTATATACAAAATATAAAACAGGTTTTGTATTTTTTAGCAGTTAAAAGAAAAACCTAAAATTTTAATTTGGTTTCTAGGGAACTGTTACACCTCCTTAGAATGACCTTATATATAAAGAATTATATATAAGAATTGCCTTGTATCTTTGTATGCGTGGGGATTCTTGTATTCCCAAGGGCAACCCTGAATAATGTAGAAAATATTTAACCTAAAAAGAAATTTGACATGTTTCACAGTTAATTTTCAGGGGAGCTACTAGGGTTACCCTTTATATTTGAAAATTTTAGAAAAAAAAAATAAAAGTTACTGTTTAATTTTTTTTGTATGTAATAGGCATTTCTTGAATATTTTTTTATCTTCATAAGGCTGCCCCACACGTTGTATAATGAAAACATATTTTATGTACAAAAAAATAAAATAAATTTGCTTCAATGACTTCCACAATTTTTTATTGTCAGATATAGTTAAGGTAATTATCAAAACAATTACCTCAACTATATCTGTTTTCAATTTGATCGTCATCGGTTTGTGCATTCAAAATATAAAATTTGTACGTTATTATACCTTAGACTATTTTTGGTTCAAATTTAAAATGAATTGAATAGTTAACGGTCACTGATGATGATTATCAGTCAGTATAAGCATAATACCCCGCAACAATTTTAGAAATTATAAAAAGCGGCGGCTTCATATATGCAATACTTAATGTCAAAAATTAAATTAAAGCTGCTGTTGAATCCCCCGGTAACTGGAAAAATGCCACTACTCTGAACCGGATCTCTTTAACACCCCGTATAAAAATATATATCGCGAACCATATAACGCACTAAAGCTTTACTTAAATACCGCATAGGTATAAAGCAAAAAATAAGTATAACTCTATATGCTACTAAGTCCTGCGTATATCGAAAAAACGCGAAATTATTTCAAACCTGTAAATCTATTTCTTCTAGTAAAAAATAAAGGGCCAAAGAATGGCAAACAGAATTCGTGCAAGCTACAATTCAAAAATTTGACAAAATTTACCCCTAACGTTAAGCTTAGAGCAAACACGTCTCCCATAGAACCGGAGCCTACACTAGTAATCTTAAGACAGCAAGTCAAGGCTGCCCTAAATGACTGGGCCTTTCAGACCATGAGTAGGCAGTGGCATACGTATAGCAAAGGAAGGCAGACAGAAGAGTTCGTTGTGGGAAACGGTTAGGCTACTTACTAGAAGTAGGTAGATCATTAGCTCCCTCCTAGGGGTGCTTACAGGCTACTGTCGTTTGAGGAGACACCTGGCACTGCTAGGCATAGAGGATGACTCTACCTTCAATGCTGCTGGTGAGGAGGAGGAAACTCCGCTGCACTATCTGTATAAGTGCGAAGCTAGGACCAGACTGCGGCAAGACATATTCGGTGTCTCGGTGCTTCATAGAGACGTTGGACCTTCTTTGGAAGGACATCCTAAATTTTATAAATAGGTCTGGTAGATTTAAGGAAGATACGGAGGTGGTATGAAGGGTTGGGGTGAGAACTTGGGGTAAACCGCCAGGGTCAAATTTAATCTACCGGCTTGGCTTCGGCCTCCCCTCAACTACTACTACTACTAGCCCTAACCTAGATTGAGCTGATTTTTACATCAATCTCTAGAAGAAATAAAGACATTTCTTTGCGTGTTTACTTGATTCGCCTAGGATTAACTGCCAAAGGTAAAACTATATATATGAAAACAACATTGTAATTTTATTTCTAAATGGCTCGCCCTGTATAAACCGGAGAGTAATTTTGGCGATCTGGTTTTTAAATCCCTCGGGGAAAATTTGAAGTCTAAAACAATTTCGCCCTTCGTTTACTCTTCTTGAAAAAAAAATAGTGAAATATGGAAAAATTGAAAAGGCGGAGAGTTTTTTTTTAGTTTTTTTTTTGCATTTCGACAACTTTCTCGACATTTTAGGTATAGATATCCTATATTGATTTTAAATCATCTTTAAATTCTCCATCGAACCTTCAATATAGACTCCTCCAAACTCGTAGCTATTAGTTTTATCTCAATTTCCTTAATGAAATGTACTCAGATTTTTATTATTCTAGTGTATTAAACCTCCTACCATGATAATTTCCATTAATCGTCCAGAATTCACTGAACGAGAGTTATCAAAATTTTAACTTATGGAGTTCGACTTTAGCCATCCGGGCATGCCAAAACTAACGTCTGCCTCCTCAGGCTATGTTTCTTAACTAAGGGGCGGCTTTTAAAAAGAAAGTTTGCTTACTATATGGTGAACTGCTTTTATCAAAAATAATCAATATACACTTGAATGATATAGTCGATCCGAAGTGCTTTTGCAGTGCAGCAGACGATCTTTAAGAAATACCTTTATATAGCAGACGCAGACGAAAATTACAGTAAATCAAGTTTACCAAATGACATTTCTCAAAAATGATTCTTAGGTCATTTAATTCGTTATGTCATGTATTACCTAAAAAAACATGGCAGACGAAAAAATCGCAATACATTTTCGGGCAGACGCTGTCAAATTGACGGGTTGAGATTGAGTAAACGATAATTATCAACGAAAAATTTAACATTGTTGGTAAGATCGTGCATATGTGTAAACAATTTGGCTTATGTAGACATTTTCTGCACTCGTTTATCAAAAATATTTTTTGCGGCATTTGATTATTTATGTTATTACCCAAAAATATCATGACAGATTCAGTAAACAATCAATGCAAAATTTATTTCACAGTTCTAATTCAATCACTTCAATAATTTTATTTTATATATATATATATATATATATATATATATATATAATAATAAAATAAATATAATATATATCTTTTACATACATATATGCTTACAATAAAAATGTACTACCTAATATAAAATATTATACTACCTACATATACAGTTTGATACAGTTCCACTTTACAAAAAGTTTCTATTTAAAAAAATTATCAAGTGTCTGTCTTAAACTAGTTAATTTATTTTTAATAATTTGAGATTCCATTTTAGACGCAACTTCTGAGATTTTTTCCCCTAAAACAGAATCTCCAGATAACAAACAAAAGATTTCAATATCCCTTTAGATTTTATATTCTTCCTTAATGTTTTTAATATTGGAAGAAATAATTTCTTCATCATCACTGTCAGATGAAATTTGACCTTTCTCACTATTTTGAAATTCTGAATATGAAGTTAAGTCGGAAGAGAATACATTGATGTTTCTACATAATTCCGATAATGGCACATTATCTTCGCTATCCTAGTCAACGTTTTCCTCGAGAATTTTGTCGAATCCAGTTTTGCAGAAGCAGTTATTGATGGTCTTGGATTCGACTTCTTTCCATGCAACAATAATCCAAATCAAGACACTTACAACATTTATGGATTTCTCCAATTGTTCGGTAGATTCAGAATACTCCACGGATGACAAAACCAATTGTAGACAATTTGGTGTATGGCAGCACCCTCAGTTTTCGCAAATTTCTTTTTCTCCTTCATGTTCGCATCGTTCTTGTTTCTCAAAATATCACTAATTTAAGATTTTCCTACACAGAATTTGTCGGCTAATACTCTAACACTAAGTTTGTTTTTTTCCGCGACTGGATTATCTTAACTTTTTCTTGAAGACTCGAAAACTTTTTTTTAAGACATATTGATCACACCAGAGTAACATCAAAACTAAGATATTCTATGGATGAAGACTACATTTTATAAAAATAAGCTGATCTATTTATTATGCAATTCACCGCAATTTACCTACAAGCCAGACAGTATAAGCCAGTTTATTGTTAAACTAGTGCTATTAACAATAGGTAGGCGCCGCGCCGCTTATTAGCATAGATCTAAATATTGCCCATAATGCGCAATAAAAATACTGGCATTAAATGTGGATGTTTCAAGAATTATCTGAACATCTGTCCGTTCTGAGGAAGTAAATTTTACTGTTTTTATTAAAAATGTTCCAAATTTTACTGTCCGTGTCCGTTGTCAAGAGGGTTTAATACACAGGAATACATATAACGACGGTCGGTAACTTCAAAATTGTCCGTTCAGCGGAGGTGTCCGTTAAGAAAGGTTTCACTGTATAATATATATTATTAAAGCTGTTATTATTATGCTGTCTTGAAAATGTTTGTGCCCTATTATTAAAACTCCTATGAAAATTTCTGCTATAATTTGCTCTCCCCCTATGATTTAAATTAAAAATTTGGGGATTATCTGATGGTTGAAAAGAATTTGATTCATCTTGTGCCTCTCTTATGGCATCTTTTAAAAACTCGAAATTTCTTGACGATATAATTGTACTGAGTCTTTGATTTTTAAGGCCATTTGCAAACCTTTTTATTGCTGTTTTTTCGTTAATAGGCCTTAAAATGCCATAGACTTCAGGGTCGTCGTTTGCTTGTGAAATTGTTAATTCGACAAAAATGTCCTCAAGCTCTTTGCCAAATTCTTCGATAGATTTATTATTTTGTCTGATAGAAAATAATTTTGTTTGAAGGGCAGTACTTGATTTTTGGGTCAAAAGATAAGTTTTTATGTCGGTTATAGGGGTTGCAAGAGACGCATAAGTAGATTTTAGCCTTAATTTCGCGTTACCTGAGAGCCTAGTTTTCAAAATAAATTTTATTAAATGTGATTTATCGTCATCTTTAAGAATAGAATTATAAAATTCCGCTGATTCAATCAAACTTTTTATAGTTTCTTCCGATCCGTTTAATACAGGTAAAAGGCTAGATGCTACTTTTAAATCAAAAGACGACATATTTTCACTGGAATTAACACTTTTTTGTTGACTAAACGCTAAGATTTCCTTATATACTATCTTTATTTTTGAAACAATATTCTTAAGAACTAAAATATCGCTGTCATCTAATTCTGAATCGTTAATTTTCTTATTTAATAAAATAAATTTTTATAAATAATTTTAGCTTCATCGATTCTTTTTTCTGTTATAGGCAATTTTCGCCTTTCGTAACTTGATTTTACTAAATTATTCTTAATTACAGTTAAGGAGCTGAGAATTTCTTTAAACTTATCTCCCATAAGAAACTATATTAGAACTTATTATTATCTTTTTTTATTAATAAAATGCGTATAACGAGTCCTTACTTCCTGATAACGATTACTAGGTTTAACTATTTATCTAATAAAAAAATCCTACAAAATAACAGAATAATATCACCACTTACATGTAGAACTTAGCGTTAATTTAGTTTATATTATGTATGCATAATTATTGTTTCTTCGTATCTTTAGCCATATTATTCCATATGCCATTACTGCTTTTTCCATTATTTTCCATATCCATACATTAACTTGTGTATACCTAAAAGAGAACCCTAAAATTTAATCATTTGCCTCTTGGTTCAAGCCTTCAGTGGATCTGCGCAAAACTTCTTTGTTTACTTCTCGCCTAATTGTCTTTTTCAACCCTTTTCTGCATCGTTTTATTGCTAGATATGTTACACTTGCCAGTAACGCTGAGATCAATATAATTAAAAGGTACTCGGAAAGAGAAAATCCCTTATTTTCATTGCTTATTTCTCCCCTTGAATCTCCATTCGACGCCTGGTTTATAACAATTTCTCCTTTAGAATTGGCCTTTCCCATCGCTTGTCGGTTGTTATAGTGGTAAAATAGTAACCCAGAGGGCTGGCAGGGTCGCCATGTAGTAATTTAGGTTCAACCCTTAAGGTTACGTCAATGATACGACTTGTTCGTTCTATCAATTGGTTTTATTCTAATTAATATTATACATTACAAAATCATGCAATAGACAAGTTCATTGCTTTGCCAGCAATTGCTGACACAGCTGACCTACATTATGTTGTTAGTTCAATACACTTTATTGTTCAATAGTTATAATATACAGGGTGATGCAACTCCATACTACAATATATATATATATATATATATATATATATATATATATATATATATATTTTTCTGAAATCTCGTTAAAAATTGTGACATAAAAATCAAAATTTTAATGATTTCTTCTAAAATATATTTTTTAGAGGTTCAAAACCTTTTTATGGATAATAGGCAAAGTCGAACTCCATAAGTTATTTTGATAACTCTCGTTCAGTGGATTCCGGGCCAGCTCTCCTACAACACGGTACGTCACTTGATATGAGACACTCGTCATTTATAATTACAGGAATGGTATAATCAGTCTGCCGGATATCAATGAATAATCCAGAGTGCACTCCCATCATTATAATTTTAGATTGAAAACAAAAAGAAAATTTAGTAGGAAATTCAGCTTTTGAATTATTAAAATTGTAATATGAGACGAAAGTGCATTTTAAAATTCAGTTGCAGAACTGCCTTTGAAAAACATTAACTTCGAATAGTTTTTTAATATCAACTCTAGGTATAGTATTTCCGCTAATATTAAAAGTATCGTCCGAAGTTATTTAAAAATGCATCTTTCTCTGTAAGAACGATACAAAAATATCTTTTTTAATTTTTAACTAAGTAAAACATAAAATAGTTAAATAAGTTTGAATTAAAAGAGATCGTTACGTAAAGTTACGTTTTCAGCAAATTTATTAACTTATAATTTACTTGCTGTAAGTTTAAGTTTTACTAAAAATATTTACAGTTTGAGAAAGTGCCGACTAGCAGAATATCATTTCTCCGTTATTAATATGTTTTTAAGATCTGTAGAAGAATTATGACTGTTTTATGCAAGCAATGCAGATTAGCATTACACATCGAAACTTTAAATTCCTTGCTTTGAAAATAAAAAAAGGCAAAAAATATTACACACCTAGAGAAAATAGTTATTTATTATACAAGGGAAATAAACCGACAGCTAAAATCTGATATTTTTCCCGAGTATAACACACTATTTTTTTCTGTGACGGGAAAAACGACGATTTAATATTGAAAATAGTTGTACGACAATTAGACCTGCGTTGCTCAGGAAATCTTAAAGGCAATCAAATACCTGTCAATTTATTTATGTGATTTGATTTACAAATGTGAACTTAGTGGTTCTTTAGTAGTTACTGTGAATAATATAAAGTTTAAAAATCTCTGATTCCGAGTTTTCTCTGACTCCACTTGAGTTAGTAAAAGCAGCGAAAGTAGGGTCACAAAAATTATTACCAGCTAAATCGCGTTGGGTCACATGTCCAAGGAATGTACCTCTCAACGAATATGTGGCAAGTGTGCCGGATTGGACCATGAGACCAAGAACGGTACCAATGGAACGAAAACATGCATCAACTGTAAGATGATTAACGACAAGTCTATCTCAAATTTGGAAACTAATCACTCTGCATATGATCCTAACCTAACCTAACCTAACCTAACCTACTGTAGAGCACTGGATAGGGTGCAAATAAAAATTCAATACTAATAGCAATTAGAGTGCGTGAGTCTTAGCATTTCACAGGTCGGAAAAAACAATGTAGCTGTAAGTACAAAAACTACAAATATTTCATGTTTATATCAAAACGTTAGAGGTCTTAATTCCAAAACACAAGACTTGTTCAATGCGGTATGCGCCACCTGTGACGAGTACGACATACTACTGTTAACTGAGACCTGGTTAACCCAGGGTGTACATAGCAGTGAATTATTACCGGATGGTTTCGAAGTGTTTAGGTCAGATCGCTCACACAAAAGGAGCGGTGGGGTACTGATTGGTGTCTATAAATATAAATCTCTTGCCAGTTTTAGCCTAAATTTACATTTTAAGGACAACGATATAGACATGTTATACGTTAAAGTGTTTATTAACGATCACACCTCAATATTTATTTTTATTGTGTACTTAGCACTAGGTTGTACTGTTGCTACATATGAGAGATTATTTATGTACATTGAAAGTTTAGCACATGTAAAAAAAGAAAATTTTATTGTTGTTGGCGACCTCAACATTCCAAATTTAAATCAGTACTACGCTGCATCATTCACAGATACTTATACTAATGAATGGTCTAGATTTTTGAACTTTTAGGACAGTATTCAGTACATTAGAATACCTAATAGTCTGAATCATATTTTGGAGGTAGTAATAAGTAATAAAAAATGTATGGTATCAAGGGCTCCTATAGTTTGTTAGGACGGTCACCACCCAACCCTAGAAATAAATATTAATGTTACCGGTGGAAAGACTACTAATTTAAAAAGACGGTCAGTTAAATACAATTTCAAAAAAGCTAATTTCAATTTACTCTATGATATGTTTCTTAATATTGACTGGTTTCTTTTGTAGTCTTTTAATGATGTCAATGCTGCGGTTGATCTATTTTATAGTAAAATATATGATATATTTGAGATATGCGTACCCAAGATTGAGACTGCTGGTAGGTCATATCCGGTATGGTTCAATAAGGGCATAATTAGGGATTTAAAGAAAAAAGAAAATCAGATTTATTGCGGGAATTATCTACTCTAAGATCTAAAATAAAACAAAACATTTCTGATTCTCATAGAAACTATATCCTTAAAATGCAGCAGAACATCACACATGACCCTAAAGCATTCTGAAGCTTCATAAACTCTAAAAGGGGATCAAGCCATGTACCCAGCAAAATGTTTCTTAATGATGCACAGTACGATGATGGTAAACAAATAGGTGATGCTTTTGCTGAACATTTTACTGGAGTATATTCCTCAAACCACGATCTCAATTACAACATTATAGGAAATATATTTGTTGATCAGGTGTCGCTGTGTTCAGTTGATGATAGCGTGGTTGTTGATGCCATCGGGAGGCTGAGGGTTGGTAAGGCAATTGGTCCAGATGGGATACTATCTTATTTAATAAAAGCATTCATAGATGTATTTAGATATCCCTTGAGAATTATTTTCAATCATAGCTTAAAAACTAGTGTGTTTCCTGATGAGTGGAAAAAGGTTAAAGTTTGTCCTATACATAAAAAGGCTCTAGGAGCCATGTTACGAACTATAGACCAATTGAAGTACTTTCCTCGGCTGCCAAGATTTTTGCATCAATATTGTGCGAAACCATTTATACATCTGTGGCCCCAATACTCTCTGTTCATCAACATGGGTTTCTTAAAGGGAAATCGACGGTCAGTAATTAATTATGTGCTGCTAGCACCATATCGGAGGCCCTAAACAGGCGAAGCCAAATGGATGTAATCTACACAGACTTTGCTAAGGCCTTTGATGTGGTGTTGCATCCCATATTATAATATGCTACAACTAATCTCTTCTTACCTTAAAACTAGACTGATCCAGAAACTTGAAAAATAATTTGGCTTTCATTATAATATGCTACAACTAATCTCTTCTTACCTTAAAACTAGACAACATCGAGTGGAATTTCCCAGGGTTCTAACCTTGGCCAGCTTATTTTCATTAATGACATTACATTAACTATTGATGGCTCAGATACGAAAATAAAGTTATTTGCGGACGATTTGAAACTTTATAGGAAAGTAAAAACAGTCGCCGACTGTAATGATATGTAACTAGTTGTAAATAAACTTTCCAGGTGGTCTCAGGATAATAAATTATATTTCAATATTAGTAAATGTACAATGCTAACATACACTAGGAAAAAGCAAAATGTCGAATTTGCCTATAATACAGGGGGAATAGAGCTGGCCAGGGTTGGAGAAATGAGAGATTTGGGCGTCACATTTGATAGTCAACTAACATTCAATAAACATGTGGAAATAATATGTAACAGAGCATCTCAACTGTATGGTTTTGTGGTTCGAAATACAAGAGCTTTCTCTGATGTTCGGTACATTATATATATCTTTTGAGAGGTCTATACTGGAATATTGTAGTCAGGTCTGGAGTCCGTTTTATCAATGTCATAAATATAGTATTGAGAAAATTCAAACAAATATGATGCTTTATATCTATTACAAAGAAACCGGAGCTTACGACTTTTACATGTCGAAAGAGCATTTGTTGTTAAAATATGGTTTTGACAGTCTCGAAAAGAGGAGGCAAGTAGCAGATTTAGTTTGTCTATGGAAGGTTGTAAGAGGTGGTTCAAGTAATAGTGAATTTTTAGAAATGTTAACATTTAATGTTCTCACTTATAATACTAAGACTAATAATACTCTTTACTTATGTGATGTTGCTCATTCGAACATTTATTTAAACTCCCCTATTTATAGAATGTGTAATCTGTACAACAGTATACACTTAGATTGCGATATATTTAACACTAGTCTAAGGATTTTTAAAGCAATTATAACTACAAAATTGTAAGTATAGTATAGTTTTACAAGATAAATTATGAACTTCTACGTAACTATACCTGAGAGCACTTTGTAATGGGATATGTATCTGCTAAGTAGGGGAGAACCGGTATGAAGTGGACACTTTAATAAAAATGATTAAATTAAAATGTTATGGACAATGAAATCCATTAAAACCATATAGGCGAAAAGCTCTATTAATATCTTTGTAAAATGAACTATTAAAAAAAATTAGGCAAGCTTATGATCTGAGTAATATTTAAATTTGGAAAAACATGCCTTTGTCCATTTCAAAACATCGATGTATTGAAACGGACGGTGGTGGTTTTGAAAAGGACAGTAGTGATTTTAAAAATTATATACGCATTAAAAGACATTAATTGCTTCAAAAATAACTTTTATTTAAACATAAGCTATATTAGGAACAGTTATTACAATAAAAATGACGAATTCCTTTAAGACCACAAGTTTCATGTGCCCATAAATTGCATATGAAGAACTGTAACCAGTCTGTCTTGCTATGCTGGTATGCCTTCATGCAACAAACACAATTATTTTGATTTACTGCATTATTTTTGTCTTTGGTTTGAGTGTTCAGTTCATTGTTCTCTTTTAGTGTTAGTTGGTTTTGTTCATTGTTGGGTTTTATTTCTGAAATTTGGAAATAATGACTTAGCGGAAGTTCATCAGACTGCTCACTATCATCAGGATTCTTCCTATGGCAGTAGTCGTGTAATGGCAAATCGTCATCACTTGAATCGTGTATAGAAAAATTGTCCAAATCTTCTGAACTTGAGGACTCTTGAATAAGGGTTTTTATTCGTTTTGTTGTAGCCGCTGATATTTTTAGATTTGACTTCTTCTTTGTTGCCGCTCCTTTTTTTTCTAAAAGTTTGTCTTTTTCTGGTGTCTCAGTGATTACCGTTGTTTTCCCTTTCCTAGGTCCTCGCTGACAGCCTTTTTTTGGAGGTGCCTTAGGATATGGCCTTAGTTGTTCTGGAGTTATAGTAATTTTCGAAGTGGAAGGCTGTGAAACATCACCTTCTAAAGATTGTGGGGTTGTATCTGTAGTGGTGGAAGTTGATGGCTGAGCAACATCTTTGATGCCTTGTGAAGTGCTTGGATCTGGCCGATCTGACACAAATGAAGACAAAAAATCGTCCTCAGAAAAAATATTTCTATTAAATGGGTGTATTTCGGTTGCCAAAAATGCCTTTGTTATATTTGGCGGTGAAAATGCATGAAGAAAAGCCTCGTTAGCAAATGAAGCCACTTCATAAATAGTTACCGTTTTTCCTGGGTTTGATACCATCCAAGAATTCATTGCTGTTCTATATCTGGTTTTAAAGGGTCCATATACACAGACATCTAATGGCTGTAGTCGGTGACTACAGTGCGGGGGAAATGTAAGAATGGTTATATAATTTTCCCTTGCTAACTTGACAACTTCGAGTGTAATATGCGTTTTATGGTTATCCATCAAAATCAGGCATGGGTCCTCTGCAGTAGGCTTTACAAATTTTATGAAGTGCTTCATTGCGTCTAAAAATCCTTCCTCCGTCATCCACCCACTAGGATTTGCCACTCCCTTTGCGCCAATGGGTCCTTCTTTCAACATAACTTCTTTAAAATGCACTCGTGGAAAAATTAAAAATGGAGGGATTGTTCCACCAGATGCATTAATAAATCCAAGCATCGTAACCAAATTACCTCTTTCTGCTGAGGTCACTTGCCCTACTTGCTTTGAACCTCTGACCGCTAAAACTTTTGGGGGATTTGTAACTGTGAGACAGCCGGTTGCTTGCTTTGAACCTCTGACCGCTAAAACTTTTGGGGGATTCCAGCCGGTTTCATCATTCCACATCATATGAGGCTCAAATTTGTGTTTCTCCAGAACTCGCTGCAAGTTGTCATAAAAATTATTGACATTTGTTTGATTGAAAGAGGTTGCTCTAGATAGCGATGTGTTTTCTGGTTTTCGTAAACTCAGCGTTGAATTTCTCTTTATAAAACCTCGCAACTAATCTTTTGATGCCATCTCGTTTTTGGTCCAAGGTTTTGGTAAAATGCTATTCGCCTTAGCATATTGATAAGCCAGTTCCCTAACTTGCACGGTTGTAAGGCCGTAACACATCTTAGATGATGTTTTCAGATAGTCCGCCAATATTTTTTCCTGATCAAGGGAAAAAATACGTTTATTCCCTATGTTAGGTCGATGATGATAATCTTCCTCCTGAGTTTTAGCTTTCTTACAAATAGAAGCTAAATAAGACTTGGACATGTTATGGGCCGCCGCCACTGACCGAATTGATTGATTTCTTTCGAAAACTTCTCTTACGGCGATTTCGATTACCTCACTGGATGGTCGTAACCTTTTTTTTGGTGTAGGTTTATTGATCTCAAAAGTAAACAAATTTAAATAGTACCTATGAATTTAAAATTTAAAAATAACTATAAATTAATAAAGCCTTGACACGTCCGTTTCATTACAGCGTCTTGTGTCCTTTTCAAAACAACACCCACTTAACCTCAAAATGACAATACAAAAGGTAAATAGAGAAATATTTTACAAGATCTGCCGCTACATTAATATACTAGAGTAACTTAGTTTTAACCTTATTTATCTAAAACTGACTATATTTCAATAGCTTACCTGTGACATGGTTCGATGTTTTCACAAATAATTTACTTTTTTACCGAATAAAATGCTTGCGGTTCGCACATAGACAAGTGGTTCGACGCGCAACTTCGGTGGCAATGGGATTTGGGAACAGGGTTGCCAAATTTAAATGTAAAATTTTCGGCCATACGACCACATAGGAACTATAACAACTGTCCGTTTCAAGACCCGTTCGTTTCATAGCGGTTCTCCCCTACTGAATAAATAAATAAATAAAATTTACCAAACCGCGTATTCAAGATTTATGGAACGGAAGATGAAAAAGGCATGCAGTTCTTTCTCAAAGACGGTGTTATTGTCTTATTTTTCGGAACTGGCAAAACAAGAAAAGCCATCAACAGTGTGGTCAATGGTTATTCAATGATTAAAAGTGTGGTACAATCCAATAATAATGCAGACTTTTCAAAATATTTCAAACTAATTGAGTTACACGCCCAAGAAAGCCGGGATTTTTACGAATACACAAATCAGTCATTTTTTAAATATTGCTCCCGATGAAGTTTTTTAAGAGCCAATGTTGTTTTGAATATAAGTATTTTATCAGTTTATTTTTTAGCTGTGAAATATACTTTTAGAAATATTTATAATCAACAGCAAAAGTTATGGTACGAGCGGGGATTGAACCCGCACCTCTGGATCACTACTCCATCGCTCTAACCAATTGCGCTATCATATCACTGATAAGCAATTCGTTAGAACTTGTACATATATAAACCCATCAGTATCATAACCTTGTTGATCCTGTCAAATATTCTAACCTGCTAAATCATATACAGGTCATTCATTTCAAAGATCGTCTGATACACTTTTAGTTTAATTTGGAGGAGACTTAATGACCTAAGGAAACAAGGCGGTTGGAAGTCATCAATGGTCGCTGAAAGGTATGTTAATAAATCGATATCACACATGACAGAAATAGCTAATAAATTCTTTAGGACGTGTGGCAGTGCTGAAATAAGACCAGATTTGCGACCAGGTACATCAACGGCAGTTGTGTCCAAGTCAGAAAAGATTTAATATCAATACAAGAAAATTCGACTGTTGTACCAAATAGTTAAAATAGAACATGTCATTCATGCAGTGCACATTTAACAATTGTACTTTTGATATAAAACAAATTTAACTTTTGTATAATGAAATATTCTAAAATTAAATATCTACCTTTACTTATTTATGTACCTATATATATATACCCAGCAAAAAAAGTTCTCATTTTTTCCCCGGGAAAAAAGTAATTTCATAAAAAGTGATATTTTGTTACCTGTCGACAGGGGTTAAATTTCAAATTGTTTTCCCGTCAAAAAAAAAAAATTATTTCGAAACTGTAGTTATACATTAACTGCAACTTTAAATTTCAAAACAAATTACACTTACATTAAAAAATCGTGGTTCTTGGGTCTAGACCATGTCATATTGGAATTCCGATGTTTCGTTTGCGTTTCCAGCCATCTTCAGTGATCTTCACTGCATAAGATCAAAACACTGAATGTGATGAACTGATGATTGCGCATTTTGATCTTGTGCAGTGAAAATCCCTGAAGATGCCTCGTGCAATAGCAAGCGAAACATCGTAATTATTTTAATTGATTCCAGCCGTGAAAGCTCTCGTACAAAATAATATTTACAGTAATTTTTTTAATATATCGCTGTTAAAAAGCAGAAAAAAATTATCTTAATGAGACAAGTAGGATTCCTAATTATAGGTCGGAGATTGTCGCATCCGCCGGCTGGAAACTATGACCATTTACATTTGTTGGATCGTCTATTCGGAGTATATACAAATGGGAAACTTTTTTATTATTTATTCCTCAGAAAATTGTATTCCTGATAAAAGTTGAAGAAAAAATAGTTTTGACAGTATTAATCTTGTGTGGTTGAATATAACAAGGGCGGAAATTTTGGTGACTGCAGTTTTTAAAGCCACAAAAAATCGTAAATAAAAGCTAAAATAAAGTTTTTTGATAATAGTTATTTTTTTCTGTTCAGGTTTGTTTCAGTTCTGGATTATATACAGAGAGTGCACCAACGATGTGAAGTTTGCACCAATTTCCCAAGAATGGGTATAATTTTCAACATTATCCTAATTTACAAAAAAAACTAATATATCTAAGCCCGTAGGGCATTTTTTACGAAACAAGATATTTTAGGGCAACAAAATGTTGAGTTTATAAGTTTAACGATTAAATTACTGCAAATTTTTAAAGTTGATAATTAAAATTCCAACATTAACCTCATTTTGCCGCTTACCTGCAAATAGTAATCGAAATTATTCAGACCCACAGACGGAGCTTTTATTTGGCTACAAAAAAACTGTAATAACATTTTCCTCTAACTACTCAGCAAGTGGCTAAAAATTCGTTTTAAAGAAAAAAGTCCACATATCGGTCAAAAATCGATATATACGACGCGAAATGATAGGTGGACTTGGCCTAGGATGATAATAAAATTTACAGAGATATTTGACATGTGAATTGTTATAGATGTCACGGCTAAATTTTGGTTTGTTTAAAGCAAATATTTCTCTGATATTTTTTATCGTTTTTTTATGTTTGTGCATTTACGCGTTAAAGATATAGATATTTTTGAGAAAAACTGATTTTTTTCAAATAAAAGAAAAGGCATTTGGTCGGAAAACTGGTTACGGTACTGCAAAGTACTCAAAAAGATACATAAAATGGACGGTTTAGGAACGATCTTAAAATATACACAGGTGTGACAATCACGAGGTGAAGTTTGCACAAAAAACTGCTTTTTTTTTAGGTAATTTACTTTGAAAAAATATTGTGACAGCTCTTAAAAAAATTGTTTTTTTCTTGTAACTTCTGAACAACTTAAAATTTTTATATGCGGTTTTCACAGTTTCATGTAATTTTTAGAGGCGTCACTTATTTATAATTTTTTTTGATATCTGTTAAAAAATAATTTTTAAATAATTTTTATTTTTATTTTTAATTTATTTAATTTTTTAAAAATTATGTTCTCCATAACTTCTGAAAAGGTTTCACAGTTTCTTGTAACTTTTAATGACGAAATTCATTTTAGAGAAATATTTTTGAAGCTGTCCAAAAAAACTTGAAGCTGTCCAAAAAACTGATACTAGTAAAACAGGATCGAAAATTAGTGTATAGGACTAGACACCTAAGGTCACGCACACGATTAATACACGTACCCAGAGTCTACAGGTACAACCTGACATATTACTTGTTTAATATCTCACAAATCATCTCCCAGTACCCACACCATTCAAATAAACAAAGAAATGCTTAAATCCGAAGATTCCTTTGGCCTAGTCAGTATTACTTTTCAGAAAGAGCTTCGCTGGCATAATCACATCACCTCAATTACCATAGCAGCCGCGAAGAAATTGAGTTTTCTTTTCCGAGCTCGTAAATACTTTTCTTCTGCCAACCTGTTTACCCTTTACACTTCGCAAATCGGACCCTGCCTTAAGTATTGCTCATACGTATGGGAAGCAACCTCTCCTTCAATTCTAAATATTCTTGTCTTAGTCCAAAGAAGAGCTATTCGTCTGATTGATGATCCAAACCTCACAAGGAAGCTCGCATCACCGTTTTACAGATACTACTGTGGATTCTGTTCTGATGAAATATCGTTCATTATGTCGCCTTAGTCATTCCTGTCAGGGAGACACGAGCATCGACCCATATGCATCCCTTGACGGTCCAACTGCAAAGATCAAGGACCCCCCACTTTATTCGCTCTTTTATTCCGATAATGTCTAGACGTTGGAATGGGTTAACTCCAAATGTCTTTCCTTCTTCTCTTAATTTGCAAGTCTTTAAATACCGCATCAACAAACTCTCCCCTTCTTTGTTTAAAGCAACCACGGTACCTAGCTTTCGTGGTCTGCTTATAAGTAAAAAAAATATTTATTGGGACACATTGTAATTAGTATTGGATGACTAAATTATGAGGAAACTTCAGGGTAATTGGGTAAAACCGATTGGTGAACAGTGTTATGAAGGACTTCAATCTGAATTTCTTTCGTAATTAATTGTTCCCTTTATGAAGATAAAAGATAACCAAATTTGTGTATAGTCGAATGCGGTCTTATCGTGCGGGTCCAAAGGTCACCAACATTATGAATCAAATAAGAAAACACAGTGAATACCAAAATGTTGTGTGATTCTTTTATAGAGCTATTAAATCTCGATGGGCTATTTACAAGTATACAGGGAGAAAGAAAATAGTTTTTTTTAATTATATTACGTAATATTATTAAGATAGCCACTTAATATTATTTTATACATTAAATGCCGAGGGACTCGAAGAAAATTCGCTAAATATGTATTTGGTTAAAAAAAATTTTACCGATTTTTATATATCAAATTTTCTCTTATAATTAATAAAAAATATTACTTACTTTAAACACGTTTTAAAATTGGAACAAGTATTCTATATATATTTATTTATTGCCTAGAAAATTACAAATATACTAAAAATGTAAGCAAAAAAATTGTGTCAAATCTAACAAAAAAAAATTTAAATTAAAATTCAGTGGCTAATATCCAGGAGCCAGTGGCAAAAGCTCTGAAAATCGGTATAAGGAATGTACAGAAACTTGTGCATGTAAAAAAAATAATTTACTTCCGAAGAAGATTAAGAAATGTACACGAAAAAATCCAAAGGCAAAAGACTTAAGTTACAATGCAAAAATGCGTACTCATAATGCAATTTATGATTTATACACGTCAAAGGCTAATATAATCTTTCAGAAACTTTTTAATATTATAGACTAAAAAATATCATCATTACTTAAAAAGTCCTCATCTTCTGAGTCGTCCTCAAATGGCGCAATGATCACTGGCGCTATTTCGACATTTAGAACTAGTTCTCGATTCTACTAATCCCATATTAATTTCTCCGTATGTTCCATAGATTTCTTCCAGTACTCCGGCGTAATATAATTTAATGAATCTTGCCAAACAATTTGGACTTCATCTGATGTAAGACCATCGTTCATGTGTTTTTCGTAATATAATTTTGCCCCAGCCCATATTAGTTCTATTGCGTTAAACTGGCAATGGTATGGCGGCAGTCGTAAAACCTCATGTCCATTTTCCCGTAATATTTAATCTACGGCATATATTGTTGGTTTTTTAATAGATTTTGCCATTAAAAGAAGTTCTTGTTTCAGCATATTGGATAAACGATTTTGTTTTTGTTTTATTAGCCAGTCATAAATATCACTTCTCTTTTTTAAGATTTTTTTAAGATTTTTGAATGATAGGATGCATTGTCCAGAATGATTAAATATGGAGCATCTAAATTTGGAATCAGTTGTTCTTTTAACCACTTTTGAAAACAGTTCACAGTTCATATTATCATGGTAGTCCATACTTTTGGATGTTGAAGAAAACAGGGAGAAATCCTGTTGAAGAACCTGCATACAAAATGATGAATCGTTTTCCCGTCCCAAATCCCTTTTTTCTCTCGACACTTTTTACAGACTCGTCCTACCAAGATTTCGAACCACTTCCATTAGAAAATATCCAAGTCTCGTCTAAAAATACTATTTTTCTAAATTTTGAAATAACATTTTCCGTGTATTTCTTTAAAAACTGGATACGCTGACTTGCTATATGTGGCAACTCGCATAAAAATCTTCGGTTACAGTTCTTTTTATCGAACACCCAATATTTTTATTAATTTTGACGATTTTAGTCCAATTTCCAATATGCCTCGATTTTTTAAAGCTTCTTTTAAAACTTGAAGGGTTATATTAGTTTTTGATGTGTATAAATCGTAAATTGCATTACGAACATCCATTTTTACATTGTCACTTAAGTCTTCTGTCTTTGGCTTTTTTCGTGTACATTTCTTGATCTTCTTCGGTAGTAAACTATGCTTTTTTTCATGCACAATTTTCTGCACAGTCCTTATACCGATTCCCAGAGCTTTTGCTACTGTCTCCTGGATATTGGCCGGTGAATTTTCATTTTCGTAATATTTTATTAGATTTAATATTATTTTTCATAAGAAAAGAAAAACAAACTTAAAAAGTTTGTTGTTGATAAATCGTATGACCCGCACGATAACACTGCTTTTGACTATATCTACAAGGTTTTCGTTCAAATTTTGATATCTGTCTATAGTTTAAACTAAAGGAAATTCATAATAGATTAATTGCAAACGTTGTAGGACTTTTCTTGTGTTATCTTTAGGAATATCAAACACTTAGTCCTCTTATAACTCAATAACGTTCCAATACATTAACAACAATAATTAAAATTGAAAGAAATATGATACATTTTAATCAAAAATGTATTAACTAAACACTATTAGCTAAATTTAATTTTGAGGGAACTGGTATCTGTTTGAATTTTATGATATTAGCCACCCTTTTTTGACACCGTTTCCCTCTACATAGTACTGATTACCCTGTATTTAATGTCACATATATATCTAAAAAATTACTTATCTGTCGAATTGTTGAGCTACATATATATATATACATATATATATATATATATATATATATATATATATATATATATATATATATATATATATTAAATGCTTAAGGTTTAGAAAATTTGTCGCAATGCAATAAATGCCTTCTTTATGTTCATACTCGTCTTTAAAATATGTTTATATAAGATATTTGCAGTCGTTTTCTGATTATTTTTAAATTCTTACGCCGTATTTTGAAATTTCCAGGTGATGTGCTTCAGTGCCGTAAAGGGTGAATAAAGTTGGAATTTCCTCTCTAGAAAACTCACATGAGTTGAAAGATGCACTTTTCAAAGCAAAAAAATATGTTTTGTTTAAGATCCTGAAACACTAAAGGCCTGTTTGTGTCTTTTACATTTTACGTCTTTAATTTTACGAGCGGACATATAGGAAATTCAAGAGAGCATAATAAAGAGTTTATTTCGGAGGAATGATCGCACAAGAACATGCAGGTGGGTCCCTTTATTTTAGATTTTTAGTCAAGGTATATTTTTTTTGTTAACAATGTCACAAACGACTCGTTCTAGAGCATTATTTTAATATAAAATATTACCTTAACCTCAATTTTAATGTTGTCTGATAAAATGTACGGTTTAAAACCAAAACCTTAGTTATAATTTTTTTTCTTCCTACTTCAGCTGATCTTAATTATTTTATTTACAACCACGTATGTAATGTTGACATTTCTGATATTTTGAAAGTTTGAAAGAAACATATTTATGACTTTGACTTTTAAAGTGTGGAAAGTGATCAATGTCGCTTTCCACTTTCCACCCAGGTAAATTTCGTTATTTATTGAATAACCGAAATGTTTCAATTTTGTTCGATTATTTATTTTTTCAAAATTGTCCGCGTCTTCCCTCAATTGAGGAGAAGTACACATGAGTTCTTTTGAATCGCTCATTGTGTTCGAGAACACTTTTTTGGTGAAAATCTATCAAAAATGCATTTAATTTAAGTTTGTATGCTTGACTTGTTTATTACGATAGTAACCATTGTCAAAATGTCAATTTGACTTTTTATTTGTTGACGTTGGCGAAGGTTAAGCTTGTGTTTATAAAGAAGTCGTTAATTTCTCACATAGTTATATTTATCACAAAAGCATCACTTGTATTTAAAATGTCTGGTTGTCAACAAAATTGTATAGAAACCTCGGCGTTTAAACATATCCACCGTAATATAAATTCGTATAAATATGGGAATGTCTGGGCAGGCTTGGCCTCGTGGTACGATCTTTAGAGTAACAATAAAAATAGAGCTCATTATTTACATATGTAGGCACTGCCAAGATTACTTCACAGTATAAGGTCGATTGTACGACGATGCCAAGCCTAGCCAGGAACACCAATGTTTATACCAATTTATATTACGGTGAATATGTTTAAACATGATGCAATAAAATTTCCATACAAGGGCTAGTAATGTGTTTCCAGTATTAGTTTCTAAGCAGTATAAAGAAATTACTTTTTTTGTAAAATAGTAAAATACAAACTAAAATACCCAAAGCTTCAGATCAGATTACACCAGTTACAAGAGTTTTAGTTAGATATGGCAAACCCGATCGACAACTCCACGTATTAGATCATCCCACTGTGGTATTAGACCATCCCACTTTCATTGACAAGGGATCCTTATAGTAAAAAAATTATGATAGTCTACAGTAAAGATTGTTACAGGGTCACGTGACCTATGTGGCTTAAAAACCAATAGCGGGTCGTGGAACTACAATAAATTTTAACATTTACATAAAATAACAGAAATTAATCTACTGCATATGTTTTGTTGGGTATTTGTTAATATTATATTAATCATTTTATTTACTTTATCTTGGACATTGCGAAACTAGGAGCTTTAGTTGACCTAACCATAGTGCGGCAATGTGAGTTTGTAAAAAAAATGGCCGTTTAAGTTTGGAATTTTCTTTTAATCACTAAGTAAACAGCAAGATTTCCTTTTCCAGGAGATATATCTAATGAAAGATACCTTATTTATTCACTTATTTTGAGTAAGATGATGTATTGACCAATCCGATTTAGTATAATAGAACGTTTATTTCGTCGGGGGTCATGTGAGAACCCTCAGAAGCAAAATGATACAAGAAAGACTCTGAGGTGATTTTTTTGTCGGTTAGAATATTTTTTCCTATCAGAGAATTAAAATAATTATAGAATATATCTATAACATATTAAAAGTCAAAGGGTGTCTCACGCTCAAAAAAACGTACTGCGATTTCGAAAATCACTAGATTTTGGACGAAATCTGGGGAAATAATAAAGTTTCGGATGATTTCGTGAATTTTTTTTATTTTCACTTGAGTTGGGCCAATTTTTTATATATAAGTGTTGTCAGGTAAAGGAATTTAAATAGTGATTCTTTCGGTATTAAAGGTAAAAATGTGTTCGCAAACATGTTATAAACTGGTTAGAATTTAAGATTTAGGATATTGAAAATTTAAAAAAAATCTTTTGTATTTTAAATTTTAGCTATTAACATGGAAAACAATATGACAATTGGCTATTCTATTTTTATCTTATAGCGCTCGCTTTTTTTTTTGCAAGAGGAAAGTATTCTAGTTGCAAAAAAATATGTTTTCTCAGTTCCGTCGGTTAGTCCGTATGTCTGTGCGCGACAAAACTCAAGAACTGCTTGTCCTATTTACTTCAAGTTTTGGTTAAAAATTAAAGGTCATATGATGATGACGTGGTAACATTTTGGTAAAAATCTAATATGGCTGAACAAAATGGCGGTCTATTGAAATGTTAAAAAAATATTACTAAAAAACTGCTTATCCATTTTATCCAAATTTTGCATAAAAATTAGGTGTAACTTGACCATCAAGTGATAAGTTTTACTACAAATCCAAAATGGCGGCCTAATAAAATGTTGTAAAAGTCAATGCAGAAAACTATTGCATCGAACTGGTAAAAATATTGAGATAAATTCAAATGGGGGAACAAAATGGTGACCTAATGAAATGTTTAAAAATATCTGAAAAAAGTACTTATCGGATTGATTGATTGATGACATCCCCATTTTGAATATTTATTACTAAACATGTATAATTTGCATACTTAATATCGATTTTTAATCAAATCTGTGTAAATGTTAAAATTCGCTCGCAATCTAGGCATTCCTACTTTCATTTTTAAAATATTTACTAAAAATGTATGATCTGTATTCCCAAATCTGTACAAATGTTAAAATTCCGCCGCCATGTTGTCATTACAATCTTTTTAAAATGTTGACAAAAATTCATGATGTGCAGTCTTAAATACCTCTAAATGCAGAATTTTAATCAAATCTGCAAACATTTTGAAATTAGTCTGCCATGTTGGTGCCGCCATTTTTAATTCTCAAATATTGACTAAAATTTCATAACTTTTATTCTTAAATACTTCTAGATACTGATATTTCAGCCGAATCTGTAATGACAAAATTCGTTCGCTATATTGACGCCACCATTCTGATTTTCGTTGTGTATTCTTAAATAATCCCACAAATGTTAAAATCATCCGTCCGACCTGTTGACATTATCATTTTGGTACCGCTATTTTGAATTTTTAAATGATGACATTCTTAAATTTTCCTAGGCATCAATTTTCAGTTTAATCTACACAAGTAACAAAATATGTACCGCCATTTTGAATTTCTAAACGTTGCCTAAAAAAATCGGGTTTTTTATATCCGAAAGTGTATGCACGTCAAATTTGAAAATAATCGGTAATAAAAGTGGTGAAAAATCCATTACAAGATTTGAACCAGATACAAATATACAATCAGATAAGTAGGAAGCCAATAAAGGCGAGTTAAAAGCATTGATTACAGTTTAAAACAATAGTATTCAATAAAGAGGTTTAAATTCAGACAAGGTCTAACTTGACAGTTACAGGTTTAAGATGACATTTTTAACAGCTGAACAAATAATTTTTCTAAAGTCACAATTACAAAATGACAGTGACATAAGGCAAACTTAACTAAAAACTAAAGTTTAATAATATATAAATAACTAATTTCCTTTTAAACTTACCTAACTTATTGGTTTGATTTTAATAGTGAAGTAGGGAACGATTATTTCTTTGATATTTGTAAAAATTCCTATTTGCCTCATTAAGCAATAGGTAAGAATCCTTCCTTCCATTTCTCCATTTTCGTACATCAAATATTTTAACAGGTCGTTGTTTTGTTTGGCTATATTGAATTCATATTAATATTTTTTGTATCGGATGTAATTTTTGTGGAAAATTAAATAAAATTAAAGTTAATCGAGTAAGTGGATTTTTTAGCTATACCGGAACAGACCGACCGACCGACCGACCGACAGTAATGGAAAAACATGAAGATCTGTAAAAATCCGGAACGATGATTTTTTCACAATTAATGATATTTCCTTATGCGGGAAGTAAAAACTCGCGCCGCCACACGGTGGAAGGGATGAGATATCCAGTAAGACAAAACTCCATACTACAAGTTTCAGATAATTACCCTTTTTTGCTCTAGAACTAAAGTAAAATGTCATACTTGGTAAATGCGTATTAAAAAATTACCATAGTAGGCCATGAACCAATTAAAAGTTATCCAAAGTCATCTGTCACTCTAGGCGTCTCAGTAATGTTTGCTTTGATTGCGAAATAACGCATATTTTAAGTTATTTTAGTTTACCTAAAATTACATATAAAACTACCGGTATGGCAAACGGACAGAGGGGTATGTAAATTTTAAATTAGTGTAGAATTTTTTCCTTTATTGCATAAACTTTCGTCTCTTTTTAAAACTTTATAAACATATGCATCAAAACAACTTTTTCTTCAAAGTTGAACTACTCTGGACATTTAAAAAAATAGGTAAAAAAAGGTATTTCTGATTTTCATATAAAACTGAAGTTTACGATATTCTGTATAATATATCCAAAAATGGTTTGCCTCTATTTGCCGCTTTTTGAGATTTTTAATATTTTATGATTCTCACGCAGTTATGTTAGTGTGAAAAATGATTTTTTGTACAACCTTAAAGAAATTTATTAAAGATTTTATATTTTTTATTATGATTTGGTTCATTACTAAATCGCTAGGGTCGTAAGAGGGCATGTTTATGATGGAGAGGTCCTCATACACCTCATAATTTTGACCTAGTAAAGGAAAAAATTAGTTTTTAATTAATACAGATAACATAGCTTGTTATACAATCAGAGATATGCAGAAACTTTCTTGGCTATAGTCAACATTAAAACTTTACGTAAAAATGCTACTTGACAGATTTTTCAGTTATTTATTCCAGGAATTTGCCTGGCTGTCACGTGACTTTGACATAATTTTAAAAAAGTTTCTGCATAGGTCCAAATGTATTCTTTGCTAAATCTGCGAGGGATATTTTGGAAAATATTTCATATTACAAAACAGCTTTCCTTTAATATTCCTGGCTTGACCCCGAATCGCATTTTAGGTATAACTCGGCAAGAACTTTTTATCGCTTTACGGCAAAATGGCAAGTTTTCGCCTATGTCCAAGGAATCCAAGAAGTGCCTTAAAGATTATATTACTAGCAGGCTTAATAATCAAAACCTCGAAAATCCTAAGTTGATCGAATCATCCATTTTTACTTTTTTATCCGATTTAAATAAAAAATGGAAATCATGTCACAGAACATACACAAAATTCGTTTCTATATATGATTCTTGGTTAACAAAAAGCATTAATCTGTCTAGGTTATTTCAAATAAAGAAAACGGGTGGTAGACCGACAAAACATTTTGCCGAATGTTCAGCTCGAACTAAAACACGCAAAATTCAAAATCTTGTGGCCAGCAAATCAATACAAGAGCTAGCCACAGCTACCAGAGTAAGTTTGAATCTTTCTGGTAAAAAAGACGCAGCCTTTTTAGTTAAACAAGCAACATCTCAAACTAACCAGGCAACTGAAATAAAAAATGCTTTTCTTGATAACCAAAAAATCTCAAGCAGTTTTACGTCCACGGAAGCCTTGGCATTATTAACTGACCTAAAATTAAGTAAAAACCAGTATATTTCACTACGAGCTAGGTTAAAAGAAAAGGGATATAAAAATCTTATTCCATCATATGATCTGGTTCAAGTCGAGAAATGTAAATGTTATCCCGCTAAAGAGGCTATAAAAATAACGGAGTCTTCAGCTGAGATTCAATTACAGCCACTACTGGATATTACTGCGCACAGAATTTTAGAAGTTCAAAAAGATGTTCTGGAAGCTTATATACCAAAAGAAAAACCTACAGAGTTGCAGTTTATACACAAATGGGGTATTGATGGGAGTTCTGGGCAGGCAATGTACAAGCAAAGATTTTTGGATCAAAATGTGAATGATGCAGATTTACTCTTAGTTTCATTGGTTCCACTTCAAGTACGACACAACTTATCAGACAAACCGGATACACAAAAAATTATTTGGAAAAACCCTAAATGTTCATCTACAAAATTCTGTCGTCCAATAAGTTTTCAGTTTAAAAAAGAAACAAAAGAAACCACAAAATTTGAAGTAAATAAAATAGAGAACCAAATTATAAATTTAATTCCAACTGTAGTACCCTTTCATCAAACAAACATTATTATAAATCACAAATTATTCCTTACTATGTTGGATGGCAAAGCAGGTAGCAACTTAACGGATACGTCAACTCAAACCTGTAACATTTGTAAAGTTACACCTAAACATATTAATAATTTGGAATATGTTAAAGAGCTGCCCGTAAACAAGGACAATTATAAATACGGGTTATCATCGTTACATGCCTATATCCGTTTCTTTGAATGCCTGATTCATATAGCTTATAGATTAGAAATAAAGAAATGGCAAATAAGAGATGCACAAGAAAAACAAAATTTTGAAATCAGGAAAACTCATATTATTGACCAGTTTAAAAAGGAACTTGGATTATTGATAGATCTTCCTAAGCAGGGTGCAGGATCCACCAATGATGGCAATACTGCGCGCACTTTTTTTGAGAACTATGAAAAATCAGCTTTAATAACAAACTTAGATCAGACTTTAATATGGAGATTTTATATTATATTGCTTGTTATATCCGCAGAATATGAAATAGACACTGAAAAGTTTCGTAGCTATACTTACGATACAGCAAAACTTTTTGTTGATCTATATAATTGGTACAAAATGCCCCAAAGTGTTCATAAAATTTTAATTCATGGGGTAGACATAATAGACGACTTTATTCTGCCAATTGGACAGCTCGCTGAAGATTCCCAAGAGAGTAGGAACAAGGACTACAAATTTTACAGGGAGCATAATACGCGAAAAAACTCAAGAGAAAATACAAACGAGGATTTAATAAAACGAATGTTGATAACGTCTGATCCAGTCATTTCTTCCATGCATCCATCACGATCATATAAATCTCTAAAAGAATATCCTTTAGAAGCCAAAGCGTTATTTAAATGTGTTGAAATTCCTAATTTATAGTTAATTCCTTTTATTACATTGTTACTTTCCCAATATACTAGTTTGCTTTTGCGTAAGAGTTTTATTTACTATTTTTTTGTACCAGGCGCGTGTGGTGCAGGAATTTATAGAAGGGATATCTCATAAAACTTGTTTCTTGGGGCAGCATATATTAACGTTTAGGTAGAGTGTTAAATTAATTTAAATTGGGTACCAAAATATACCAAAATCCTAATAAATAGCACCCCAGAAAGCAAGTTATATTAGGTTATTCAAAATGATCCATCTTTTTGCAAACCCTGTATGATAATGAAAATATTCACTAGGTTTAAGTAAATTCTTAATTATTTCTTCACTTTTGGTCAAGATAATTCTATTCCAATTCTTATGAACCAATATATAGTTTTGTCTTACTGGATATCTCATTCCTTCCACCGTGCGCCATTGGCATTCGTCAATAAATGGCCACGGCTTGAACATGGGCCCTCCCCACTTCTTGTTTTATCGTAAACATTGGTCGATAGAATGTCAAAAATAGGGGAACCATGTTGGCGTGATTTATGAATGAATTGTGATTTCTGAATGGATTGTGATCTCTACTTTAATTCTTACTCGAAGGTACACATAATCACCTTATATTGTGAGATAATCTTGACAGTGGCTAGATATGTAAATATTGATCTCTATTTTTATTCTTACTGTCCACAACCTTCAGATAGAAATATGTTTCCTAAATATATTGACTTTTGAATATTGAAAATATATTGACTTTAGAAGATTTTTCTCACTGGTAATTTTTATAAATTATTTTTCCCCAGTAAAGAAAATATTGTCTTTTAACGTCACCGTCTTGATTTGTGGCAATGAGTTAAGATTAGTACTTGATAAACTCTATAAATAGCTGACAAGTGGTGGTCTCTAACAGGACTATTATAGCGTAAGTTTTATTAAGTATACTAAAATTGAAATTAAATATCATTGGTTCAGATGTGTAACGTATTTTAGCCTTCACAGGCAGTTTTTATTATCTTTCACTTTTTGTAACAAATAAATAAAACATTAACTGTCCTTAATCTATTTTCATTTGCATGATTCCTCTCTAGTAAATTAATTACCAGTCGTTGACGAAAAATGTTTATGTGGAACATTTGTGTAAAGTATTTTTGGCAGACAATCGAGAAGCACGTAATAAAATAAACCTTTCAAGTTTATGATTTTTTTTCACTGTCATAAATATTCCGATTTAATAGGTTCTAAAATCAAAAGTGTTGTCCTGTGAACTATTCTAGAATATTGCCGCATTCTTAAAAAATAACATAGTTTTGCCGAAAGTGAGTTAAAAAAAATCTATGTTTTCAGTTTTTTACATAAATTCTCTGCACTGACTGCACTAGAGTATAGTAAATATACTTCATAAATAAATTAATAAAGCCTTTAATAAGAAAAAAGTAAAAGTCTAACAAAATGATGCTATTCTTCTCTACTAGAAATGCGTTTGGAAATAAAATTTTATAATTAGATAAATTTTAGCAGAATGGAAGCATACTAGGTTATAATAATGTTGCACAGGTCACAGGTATTAAAGATATCAATTTCGGCGGTGCAAAGAATGAGAGAAGAGCAGTCTAAAAGATGAAGTTTTTTTTTTTTGTGTCGATGGGGAATGCTTTTACGCACGACTCCATCCCGGTTGGGATGGAGACAGTGTGGGACTCGCATTACTGCCAGGTTGTTACACTTGACAGATTGCCATACCCACTAAACCTCACCGGGCCCCCATCAGATGGACCGTCATTGGGCAAGCCCAAGGGTCCTTCGATCGGGTTGATGCCGTCCTTCCGGGGATGACCCTCTAAAAGACATGGTCCTCTGGGGGGGGGGTGAGTTGCCTCTTTGGCACGGTGTTTTGTGCCGCCTCTCGTTACTGGTATATCTGAAAAGGAAAATATCATTAGTAATGTAGTCGTCTTACCTGTTGAAGTTACTCTTGTTGATCCGTCCTCCCGTCTGTCCGGTTGCCACTGTCAGCGTCCCACTGGTCCTTGGTCCAGTTTGCCGATGTCAGGTTCCTCCGTCCATCCGTGTGTTGATCTTCTTGGTGTGTCCTCTTCTGGGCCCTCAGTGTCACTGCTGTTCCGTGTCCTTGCAGTGAGGAGCTGAGGAGGGGTGTTCTTTTACCTCAGGTTCAACTGCAGCTCACGCCGGAGCCAGTTGAGGTACCTGGTATCCTCTTCTTTTACCGCAGGTTCAGCTGCAGCTCACGCCGGAGCCAGCTGAGGTACCTGGGAGTCCTCTTCTTGGAGATTTTTGTTGGCTACATGATGAAGGTAAACAAGGTAAGTCCATATTCAAAATAATAGGCATTATGTCGTAAGAAAATAAAGGGTTTTTCATTTCGGACGGGTTGTAATGTCCTTTTTATTGGAAATTTAATAAACAAGTCTGTTTATACAGTGACTTTGAGTTTGACATGGCTGCCCCATAGCATCGGCGAAGTTTTTGAAACTAAGCAAATAACTCCATAGAGATCAATAGTTACCTTTTTTTAGAACTTGAAACCGCCATAACAACTATACCTAAATATAGGTATGAGACTAAATCTAGCTAAATAGATAATTTAGCAAATAAGTGCATGATATATAAATATATCTATTTCATAACAATTTTGTAACATTTTCGAACTCACAATCAATCTGTACGTTTTAATATAAAAGGCCCATTTTCAACTAGTTATATGGGACCGTAAAAGATAATTTTTACTTCCCTCGTAAAAGGGAGTAACTCGAGAATTACTCTAATCGTGCAAAAATTAAAGGTGTTATGGGTATGACTTGGTAATATTTTGGTAAATATCCAATATGGCAAAACAAAATGGCAGCCTGGTGAAATTAAAAAAAAATTATCGCTAAAAAATTAATTATCCAAATTACCTCAAATTTGGTACAAAAATCAAGTGTTGTATAGAGATGAACTGGCAACATTTTGGTATGAATCCAAGATAGCGGCCCAATGAAATATTAAATAAATCAGCCTCAAAAAACTACTTATTAGATTAATTTCAATATTTACGCATGTACAGGGTGTCCCATTTTCGTAGGTTTTACGGGGTTTCCAGCTTATGAGTAGAGATAGAGAGATGCGGTTTTCGCGACACCGTGCTACTTTTCGATGAAACTAAAGAGGCCGCAAACAGATTTGCCCTAACCATTTTAGTTTCCGTGCTACAGGGTGATTTTGAAAATTTGTCATTTTCGGACACCCCCTGTAACTCAGCTATCGTAAAATATATTTAAAATGTTTCAACTGGTATTTATAGATTTTTTCACGTAGAATTCAGTGGCGGACTCAGATTTTTGCTGAGAGTCATAGTTTTTGACATATTGGCATAACCTACTATTTTTTAAATGGGACACCCTAGCTAGAGAGCTTTTCAAAAACATACCATAAGTCATATTTATTTTCATAAATAACATAAAAAAATGCATTTTTCTTTAAACGGATTTATGGCATAGCAGATCAATCGAAATAAGAGAAGGTGGCTGTGGAGCCATGGAAAAAGTTAACAAATATTTATTAACGAAATAACAAAGTAACAGCATCAGAAAAAATTAGGAAGTAGGTAAAAGGTAATAAATATAATTTCATTAAAACTACAAATATTGTTCAAATTGTAGACCATTATGTGTCCTACAAGTGTGAAAAACTTTAAAAATTCTTTTTAATGCATTTTCTATTGTAAATGACTGTCTTTGTAACTCTGCAAAAGCGTTTTCGGTGGCCATTCTTAGTTGTTCTAAGTTGTCGTATCGCCTTACATAAACCTTGTTTTCTAAATAACCCCACAAAAAGAAATCTAAAACTGAGAGGTCAGGGAATCGTGGTGGCCATCGAACAGGTCCGTGTGTTCCTATCCATCTTCCAGGAAAATGGTCGTTAAGCCAGTTTTGACTTATTCTGGCATTGTGGGCTGGAGCTTTGTCTTGCTGGAAATAAATCCTATTTAGTTGAGCCAAGGGAACATCATCCAAAATTCCTAATGCCTCTTCTAGGATTCGCACGTAACCAATCGAATTCAGATTTCCTTCATATATTTGGTAAACTATTTTTCGGTTGAAAATAAAACAGGAGACATTGAATCCAAATCTGCCCTGACGCTCCCTAGGAAAAATAACATGGTTGTTTTCTTGACTCCAAAATCGCGTGTTGTGTCTATTTAAAATCCCTGAACTAGTAAAATGTGCCTCGTCTGACCAAATAATCTTTTTTTCAAAATCGATATCTTCTGCCTTCATATTTATAAACCAATTGCAGAACTCCAATCTGCGCTCTGCATCACCAGGATGCAGATGATGCACAAGTTTGTATTTATAGGGTTTGAATTTGTGCTTTTTCAAAATTTTCTGCACTTTAGTTTTCGGTACACCCGCCTCTTCGTCTATTTTCCTGCAAGATGTTTCAGGAGCTGTCTGAACGAGGGCTAAAACGTTGACCTCAGATTCTTCGTTGTCTTTATTGTAAGTTCGCGATCGAGGCTTGTTAAAAGATCCATATTGGCAAAGATTATTTTTAATTTTTTGAAAAATTCTTTTTTCTGGTTGTCTTCTCTCGGGATATCTAAGATAAAATAAAGCGAACCAATAAAGTCAAAATGCAGGAAGATAAAAAAGAACTAACCTGTTCAGATAAAGCTCTGCCGCCTGATCTGCATCTTCATTAGACAATATAAAACACGCGTTCATATCATATTTCTCAAAATATTCAAATTTTTGATTTTGAGCCATATTAAAAACAATAATTATAATAGACGTTGGCGTTGCCATGGCTACCACAGCCACCTTCTCTTATTTCGATTGATCTGCTATGCCATAAATCCGTTTAAAGAAAAATGCATTTTTTCATGTTATTTATGAAAATAAATATGACTTATGGTATGTTTTTGAAAAGCTCTCGACACGAAGAATTTAATAAAAAATAGTAGGTTATGCCAATATGTCAAAAACTATGACTCTCAGACACGAAGAATAAGATGAAAAAATAATATATAGGGTCTCCCATTTAAAAAATAGTAGGTTATGCCAATATGTCAAAAACTATGACTCTCAGCAAAAATCTGAGTATGCCACTGAATTCTACGTGAAAAAATCTATAAATACCAGTTGAAACATTTTAAATATATTTTACGATAGCTGAGTTACAGGGGGTGTCCGAAAATGACAAATTTTCAAAATCACCCTGTAGCACGGAAACTAAAATGGTTAGGGCAAATCTGTTTGCGGCCTCTTTAGTTTCATCGAAAAGTAGCACGGTGTCGCGAAAACCGCATCTCTCAATCTCTACTCATAAGCTGGAAACCCCGTAAAACCTACGAAAATGGGACACCCTGTACTAAGTGTGTTATAGAGATAAACTAGTAAAATTGTGGTGCGAATTCAAAATGACCGAACGAAATGGCGAACAAATAAAATTTTTAAAAAATCAACTTGGTCACACTTCATTCTTCCTAACAAAAAAAAAAAGATTCACATCGAGGGAAGTTCCGGGTAAAGAAAATTCACCGATTTTTTTATACACTTACTTCAGCTATATCAACCATCTTAGACCAAACAAAATGATCCAAATCATCATTTAAAAATTTTATGCGGCATTTATTGACAATTGTTCCATTTTATTTCAATCACCCAACATATGCACCATGTTTTGTCATATGCGACAGCATAATACTTCTCTAAGTCGATTTGCTGAGATGTATTCCTTAAATTATTTCCCGTCTGTTCGTCAAATGAGCTTAAAAACAGTTCAATATTTAATACATTTTCGGTTGAATCCTCGGTTAAATGTGTCGCCAAGCTTTCCATTTCTATATCTTCTACAGGCGAAGAGCTCGTTGCCAAAGCACAGTCATAAAAAGCTTCTACTTCTTAAAGGTAAAGGAAACGTTTTTGCGATCGGCTTGTTACTCCTCGAGTTAGTTTCGTAAAAATCTGTTTAACCTATCGGTGCTAATTCTACCTGAAGACTGAGCTTACGATTCAACAAGCAAACAAACAGAATTTTATCTTCAGTGTTAACTTTTAAACAGAGTGAGTCTTCAAGTAAGTCTAAGTCTGTAAATTTGTCATAAAAGCCCTTTAGCTCCAGCGATTATCGGTCCTCGTCGAATAACATTTCAGGTAAAATTATATTTTCTGACTCCGATTCTCCAGTTGAGATTTGAGAATATCGATTTCAATTTCAGTGGATTCAATAAGCTGGTCAACATTACCGGTACTTAATAATAAAACACACTTGATATAGTCTTGTTCTCCTCTCGAACCCTGAGGTTATAAGAACATGAGAATAATATGTAACCTGTCTTTACTTTAAAAAACCTGTAAATGGCAACTTTACTGCTAAGGATATCACCTGAAATAGCAACACTCCTAACAAGTTCTTTCACGAGATATACAATACCTGATTTCATTTGGGTGGCTACGACTAGTGCGATGCCCGAATCTCGATTTTTGACATTAACTTTTTTATTATCATGGGACATTAATTTTCGAGCAAAGACTTGCTGCCAACTCAAATTTGTCTTAGGTGAATTATAAAAAAAGATCCCTAAAAGATGCAGACTTTACTGGTCACATTGTATATACTTGCGACCAGAAAAAATTCGGCAAATAAGCGGATTTTTTTATTTTTGTATATTCACAACCATATTAACCACGAATTATCTATAAATTGGATGCGAGATAAAAATTTGAAGTGGCATCTTGGACTACAATAATAATATCGTATCAGCGCTAATATTGGCTGTATTATATATTAAATAATAATTTCTGCTTTATAGTTTTGTAACTCATTTGAGTCACTTAAAAGGAATGTGCGTAATTATGTGGAATTATAAAAGGGAACTAGTACATTAAAATTATACGGCAGTTATAGAAATAATCATTTTGTTTAATATTGGGGTAATTAAGATGGACTTTCTGAAAATTACGTAGAAACCCGACAAAACCAAAACATTTTTTGAATTATTTTGTTGCTATTAATATTTTGTTCGAGATTTTGTCATATTTTGTGTATGTTCTTCAATTGACTTTGTCTAATAATTCAATTCAAAAAAATATACCAATTCTGATTTCCAGCACACTTTCTATTTCTGTATTTTTTAAGTTTAAGTTGTGTGCATTATGGATACTCCACAACGTTTAACGCACTATTTCACCAATGAAGAAGCTACCAGAGTAATCGCGCTAGGTGAAGAAATAGCGCCGGATATTGCCCCATTAAGTTTAATTTCTTGTTTACTATTCAGTCACTGATGCCAAATCACCATGGCAAGTTACACGATTGAGCGGCATGTTCAAATGATAAAACTTTATTATCAAAATGAGTGTTCGTTTGTGCAAACGTTGCGTGCGTTGCTGCCGTTTTACGGCAGACGCGGTTGCCCTTCGAAGTCAACTCTCCAACGTTTGGTGGCCAAATTCGAGACGACTGGTTCAGTAAACAATCAACCAAACCCGCAGGTGTAGAAAATGCCAGATCTGTCGAAAACATCGCCGCTGTCCGTGAAAGTGTACAAGAGAACCCGAGGCAGTCAATTTCTCGCCGTGCACAAGAACTCGGCCTTTCTCAGACTTAATAAAGAAATAATAATTATTTAATTATTTTTTAAATGTTTCTATTGTATAGTATTAAACCTTATTGTATGTTATAATTTCAACAACAGTGTATTAATAGGTTCTAAAATCAAAAGTGTTGTCCTGTGAACTATTCTAGAATATTGCCGCATTCTTAAAAAATAACATTGCTTTGCCGAAAGTGAGTTCAAAAAAATCTATGTTTTCAGTTTTTTACATAAATTCTCTGCACTACCTACTGACTGCACTAGAGTATAGTAAATATACTTAATAAATAAATAAATAAAGCCTTTAATAAGAAAAAAGTATATAAAAAGAAATTACAAAGACAAAAGTTGCATGGAATCATGACAACTCTGGCGAAGTCTAACAAAATGATTCTATTCTTCTCTACTAGAAATGCGTTTAGAAATAAACGTTTATAACTATATAAATTTTAACAATATGGAAGCATACTAGGTTATAATAATGTTGCACAGGTCACAGATATAAAATATATCAATTTTGGCGGTGCAAAGAATGAGAGAAGAGCGGTCTAAAAGAGGAAGGTAAACAAGGTAAGTCCATATTCAAAATAATAGGCATTGTGTTGTAAGAAAATAAGGGTTTTTAAATTGGGACGGGTCGATATTGACAGCCTAAGGCGGCCATGATGTTTTGACGGCATCTGTCTAATTTGTTGTTTACTATTCAGTCAATGATGCCAAATCACCATGGCAAGTTACACGATTGAGCAGCATGTTCAAATAATAAAACTTTATTATCAAAATGAGTGTTCGTTTGTGCAAACGTTGCGTGCGTTGCGGCCATTTTACGGCAGACGCGGTTGTCCTTCAAAGTCAACTCCCAAACGTTTGGTGGCCAAATTCGAGACGACTGGTTCAGTAAACAATGAGCCAACACCCGTACGTGTAAAAAATGCCAGATCTGCTGAAAACATCGCCGCTGTCCGCGAAAGTGTGCAAGAGAACCCGAGGTAGTCAATTTCTTGCCGTGCACAAGAACTCGGCCTTTTCCAAATTTCCACTTGGCGAATTTTGCGTCGGGACTTGGGCTTGCACCCGTACAAGATCCAACTGACTAAGGAGCTGAATGTTAATGATCATAGACAACGCCGTCCATTCGCTGAGTGGTCTTCGGAGCGCCTGGAAGAGGACCCCAATTTTGGCCGAAAAATCATCTTTAGAGACGAGGCGCATTTTTGGATAAACGGCTATGTTAACAAACAAAATAGCCGTACATGGGACCACGCCAATCCATACGAGGTACATCAGGTAGCAATGCATCTACAGGGAGTAGCTGTTTAGTGGGCCGGTGGCGTCATTGGTCCGTATTTTTTTGAGAACGACCTTGGTCAAGCCGTCACCGTCAACGGTGAGCGCTACAGAACGATGATAACGGATTTCTTTTGGCCCAAATTGGATGATATGGGCATGAACGATATGTGGTTCCAGCAAGCTGGCGCTACATGCCACACAGCGGACGCCACGATGGACATTCTGCATGAACGATTTGAGGGTATGGTTATCTCCCGTAGAGGAGACGTGAATTGGCCACCAAGATCGTGCGACTTAACTCCGCCGTATTTCTTTTTGTGGGGTTTTCTGAAATCGCAAGTCTATGTCAATAGACCGCAATCGACCGATGCCCTTAAAGTCAGTATATCCCAGGCCATCGCTCAAATTCATCCAGATCTATGCGGCAGAGTCATTGAAAATTGGACCACTCGGATCCGTGCCACCGTGAGAAGCCGTGACAGACATTTGAATGATGTGATATTCCATACATAATGGCATACATAGGCCTTTCAAACAAAAAAAGAATTTCTTTAATACCTCACACAAAGCTTGTTTTATTCCATTCCAAAATCGACCCGTCCCAGTTGAAAAACCCTTTATATAACTAAGTTTCGTATCTTGATTGTTTCGGCTTTTAATTGATGAAAATCCATAATAATAATTATTAAATAAAACAAACGTTTTCGATTTTCACTTGTATTTTGTCAAATATTGCTTAAAAATTTTTAAACTAACATTGTATTTATAATGGTCTATTGTCTGCGCCGGACAACATAATCAAAAAAGGTACCTCATAACACTTATCTAACATTATGAAGAATTTTTGATAAAAATATGAAGGTGAAAGTAAAAATAATACATTATGACTAAAAAGTAAATAAAATTATTATTGTAAATTTAAAAGGGGAGAATTGTTAATTTCTAACTGGTCGTTTAAAATAAGATCTTTCTAAAGCTTATAAGAATTTAATTTTTGGGTAAAATTTTGAAACTGTCATCAAAATTGTGGTTCTCTGTTTTTAAATGTTCTGCGTAAGTAGAGTATTTATTTTCTTTTAAATAAGAGTCGGTGTGATCTTTAATTCTAGTTTTAAACGATCTACCAGTTTTGAAAAAGTTGCTGTGCCAATGAAACATATGTCATGTTTGACAAAATACAAGTGAAAATCGAAAACGTTTGTTTTATTTAATAATTATTAACTAAACTTCGGTTTGCAAATTACAAGAAGTTTGACAAATGTATTATATAATTATTTATTTTTTTTAAATGTTTCTATCGTATAGTATTAAACCTTATTGTATGTTATAATTTCAACAACAGTGTATTGAGTTAAATAGTTATAATTAATATTAAATTCATCGGCTTTTTTATTATCTCCAGGGCTGTGTTTAGGGGAGGGCGAAAGCGCCGACAACGTTTTTCCTACACCGCCCCTCCCTCAGAATTTTATTTTGGCTAAGCCAGTAGTTTTCTGATTTAAAGTTGTCTTAAATGAATCGCTAGATAAATTTTTTTTTCAAAGGCAATTTCAAAATAAACACTATTCCACTGTTTTACAAGAACATTTTTTTAACATGTACGCTATGGAATGGTATTCTGCTGAATACTTCCTGAAAAATTCGTTTTAATTCGCAAATCAATCAGCGAACCTACATAAGTAAAAATATATGCTTAGGCTAACATAGTTGTAAACTCTAATGGCGTTCACAACTTGAGGTACTTATTTTTATAATATTTTTTTTAATTTTATATAGATTCTAAAAAAAACATCGTGGTCTCAACATATTTTGCAATCCAAGTTTTGTTACCAGTGTAATTCAAATCAGTGTATTTCAGATTTACGTATGCCCCAGAAAAATATCAAGTATCTAAGCCACTGACTTTCATAATTTTATTAGAATCGGTTTACTCGTTTTCAAAGTATACTTAATGAAATGTTTTGCTCCGAAACAGGATCTAACCAATCACTATAGTAATTCGTGGATTAAGATATTTAAATTCACAGTGCTCAATATGTTCTTAAAAAATATTCTCATAATGTTTTAAAAATATGTACCCTTAACAACATCGTTTATTTATTCAGTTTGATAAAAATCGTTTTGTATGATCTCAGAATCTGATTTCTTTTAAATATCTGAAACCTCTCCAAAAAAACAAGTCTGTACGCCAATAACTTCCACAGTTTCTCGATGTCAAGATATTTATCTCAATTATTTTAATTTTCAACTTGACTGAAATGATTTTGGGTGTTCTCAAGAAATTATTTTATTTAATTTTAAACCCCTTCAAATATCGAAGATCTATGCTCATGTCATTTAAAATCTATTCCCGGCAACACATTGACCTAGACTATATTTTGTACAAATTTGGAAACGAATCTGTTCAATAATCATCAAATATTTTCGTTTTTAGGAAGCTATTCCATTCTCCCAAGGCAACCTTGTATAGTAGAAAAAATGTTTTATATGCAAAGAAAAAAATAGAAGTTGACATAGTTCACCGAGATTCAGCCCTTCCTCTTCTAAAAAAGCTAACAACTTTTAAACATACTTTCATTTTTAGGGGTCTGTTTTGTCTCCCTAGAGTTACCCTGTATAATAAATAAAGATTATATATATATATATATATATATATATATATATATATATATATAATGTGTACATCCGTTCACTACTGTCATACTAAAACTGGAAAAACTAACACCATACTTCAAGATGCTAGTAAGGCCCTATTAAAAGAACAAATCCATCAAACTAGAAAACAACTCGCCGAGACAGAGATAGAACTTTTAAAGTTACACCTCAAACTAAGTAATATCATTCACCCTTTATTGTGGAATCGCATAGAAACTTTGGCTTTTTGGTGAACAGAATCAAATAAGAATATTTAGACAGACAAACTTTCGAAAAAATATGACAATCTTCTAAGAAAGTCGAGTCAGCCACAAGTACCATCAGTAGACGTCGAGAAATTAGTGCGTAATATGTCATCCTACAGTCTCTCAGAAAGTGAAAAATCCGTACTGAGTAAGAGTTTTAATTTTGCGATATCTCCTAAGGAAATCCCTAAAGAAGAAATAATAGCTGGAGTGGAAGCTGTCCTTGACTCCTCTGAAGAAACAAAAGCAGAGGAGATTCGACGAGAGGTAGCAAGAATTTTAAGATCAAGCAAAGCACCAGAACAAAACCTAAATGCCACTGAACAAAGGGCCCTAACAAACCTTCGAAAAAATAAAGACATCACAATCCAGCAGATAAAGGAAACGCAACTGTGGTTATGAATACCCAAGATTACGTAGAAAAAATGCAGGATATCCTACAAGACAATTGTTATAGGCCTGTTCCAAGGAACCCGACAACGTACCTAGAAAAAACAACTAAAAATAAAATAAAAAGTTCACCAATAAACCCCGAAATTCAACAAAAAATCATCATCATCATCATTGATGTTAAAATTACACCTAAAAAAAGATGTATGCCTCAGTTGCTCTTTGTCGTGGCTACTTATAGGGGTGGTTCTTTTCTTACCCTTTTTCCTTTATGTGCTGTTTGCAGTTACTTGTCAGTTAATCCAAATCACTAAAATGTTATGATTTGGGCGCCATTCATGGTCTATTAAAAAAACTTACTGGATTCAACTGACAACTAAGGTCCCATGAATAACCCTAAATATGATACAGTCTGAAATGTTTAATAAAACCCTAAAATCAGATGTTAAAGATGTTTAATATAGTACAATTGCATTGAGATTGACCTGTAAACTTTAATCAAAAGTTAGATGATTGTAAAATACCTTTTTATAATTGTACAATTATTTACACTATGGGTTGCGCTGCTCTTTTAAATAAAATATATCTGAAAATTACGCCAATCGTGCGTTTAGCTTTTTAAAAACGTATTTCTGTAAAAACTTATCTTTTAGTAATATCCTCCTGGGGTTGATCTTTGAGGTCCTTGAACTTTAGCCGGTAAAATGTATGATTATTAATTTCCAATACTCCATGTAGTTCTCCAAACTTGGGTTTCTTGACTATATAATGCCCTTGCACAACAAGTGGCTAGTAACTAACAAAATGTTTCTAACACCACGTAGTTCATAAGCAGTTTAAAATGAATAAAACTGGTGTTTAATAAAACATTAAACTAGCGTTTAATAAAACTGCAGATTAATAAAACTGCAGATTAATAAAACTGGGTTGCCTAAAAAGGAGACCAAAAAAAGGACTTTAGAATCAAATTTCAACCGTTCAGGAATGACATCCAGAATTCTGTATTACCGACTGTATTTTTACTTTGAAACTATAAAAACGAAATTCCCCAATATTCCACTTAAATGAGAACAACCAAAGTTATGTAATTTATATTTATACCAAAACTTATATGAAAGAACATTACTAGCTACACAAAAAATTAAAGCGACTTATAAAATTTACGATCTGTAGTATTTACTTATGATTTAGACACAATTGGAATTTTAAAGGAAAACTCGGAGCACCATCTATGAATCAATAAAGTCGTCTCTAATAGAAATGAGCTATTCTGTAAATACATGAATTTTAATTTGTAGCATGTTTTCTGATTGGTGCATGAAAAATCAAAAAACGGAACGTTACAATACCACGGGAAAAGTCGAGCAGATGACCTAAACTCTATGGTTTGCCAAAAATACACAAACCAGGGGCGCCCATCAGACCTATTCTGAAATTATGCAACCAGCTGTAGAAAAAGCTAATTCATTTGTAAAAAACTTGGAGCATTTCGCTCGAATTATACGAGACATCATTCTTGAAAAAGACGATATCATAGCAAGCCTAGATGTCAAATCGTTATATCCCAGTATTCCCATCGACGAAGCATTAGACAAGATTGCTGTGATCGAGGATTTTCAGGCACATATAATACAACTCTCGGAGCATTGCCTTTAAAATACTTATTTTTCATTCAACGGGCAAATGTATAAACAAATGGATGGTGTTCCATTGGGGTCCTCGCTATCACCAGTAGTCGCGATTATGATATACTTCGGGAAAGGAGCTCTTGAGAAAGCAAGTTTAAAGCCCAAATTATGGATTCGTTATGTGGATGACATATTTATTATATGGCAACATGGTCATGCAGACTTCGAAAATTTTCTGATTCACGTAAATTCAATCCAGCCCAGAATACAATTTACTCTGAAGTTAGTGGAAAACAACAAACTACCATTTTTAGATGTTCTGGTCACAAAACTGCATAACAGACATTTCGAATACACCGTGGACAGAAAACCAACACATACAGACAGGTATTTAAATGCAAAATCACATCATCACCCAGCACAAATTCAAGCTGTGGCAAATACCCTAATATCCAGATTCGTGCGATTAACTGAAACACAGACGAGACAAAACGAACTTAAGGTAATATCTAGTGCTTTAAAGAAAAATGGCTACACAAATCGCACCATAGAGAAAGCTATTAATGCACAGGTTTCCCGAACAACGAACAACAAAAATTATGAACCAGAAAGCAACAAGTAGTCTTACCATATGTAAAAGGCACAACAAACAGAATCGGAAGAATTCTTAGGAAACACAACATATAAACAATACACAAGCCACAAACAACTATAGGTAAACTACTTGGAAACCCAAAAGATAAAATCAAACGGGAAAACCATGGAGTTTACAGCATTCCATGCCAGGACTGTGAAAAGTTGTACGTATGACAAACAGGCGAATATCAGCAAGAGTGGAAGAGCATAAACTCAGCATCAGAAACAAACAAACAACCTCAGCTTTATTCCTACATCATCAGGAAACCGGCCATAAAATAAATTTCGATGGGTCTAGGGAGATTGCCAATATATAACATTATAAGACCAGAATAATCCGAGAAGCCATAGAAATTGAAAAACAAGGTGATTTGAATAAAAGGGACGAATCATTAAAACTACCAACAGTATGGAAGACAATAATCGACAAATCTAAAATCGCAAAAACTCAAGCGCAATTAGCGAAACAACAACACCACCATCCGAAAAACATTAATAACGACCAACGGCCGCGCAGATATAACCTCCGGGCCTGGGTGGGGATATGGACGCGAGAAAGAAAGCTTCGAAAATGCCAAATGTGATTTTGGCGAAACGCAAAACTGTTCTTTTCAGAATGACAGTAGTGAACGGATGTACACCCGGAATGAAAGCGCATTGTATTTTTCCATCCGTGAAGGACTAAGAATCAATATATATATATATATATATATATAGAGTTAAAAGAATTTCCCTGGAATTGGCCTTTTTTTAAAAACTTTAATTTTTATGTAAATAACAACTACAACGTTCAAGATTCTAAGTTAGACTAATTTTATTAAAAGATTAACAATCGAAATAGTACGTATAATTACATATTGCAATATTGCTGATTCTACTTAATGAGGCAATTAGTTTGTCAGTGTCGCATGAGGTTACTTGAAGTCATCGTCCAGTGGCGGGTAATATTCGCTAGATAATTCCTCCACCGTTTGAATGAGGCATCCTCTGGAAGGGTGATGCTGTTCTCCTGAACAGTGATGTCTTGGGAAGTATTCTGGTGTTTCTTGGTTTTCTTGTGTATTGCGTCATTTGTCTTCTTCCAACAGAGATAAATGCAACCTACAATTACTACTATATACAGGATGATGCTCCATAAACTTGGACGTATAAAGTCTGATAGAGGGTGTGCTTCTTGAATTGGGAACATGGGTTTTTCAACTGCTGCTTCAAGGTTTAATTTTTTCAATTCAATACTTATTTTAGGTGGATTTCTTATTTTAAGTTGCAGGTTAGGGGTTTGGATTACTGAGGGGTGCCCAAAACTTTTTTCCTGAAATAGAAGCTCCTGGTTTCTGAATATTATGTTGCAGGCATTTTTATTTATCAGGAAAACGCCTTTCAGTTTTAGGGTCTCCACATGATCTTCACAGTGCACTATGCTTTCTTCTTGTGGAAACACAGCCGAATATTGATTGATCTCATAAATTATCTCAATATGATTTTCAGCAATTTTTAAATAAATTGCCAGAGACTAGAGTTGTCATGTTGAAGGATCCCTTCTTCGCAGGGCACTTTGATGTTGGCTTGTAGTATTTGGACAATGATATGGTTTGCCTTGGGTACACATACCATTTGAAATATTTTTAATTGGAATTTGAATAATTTGTTCAGATCTTGCTTCAACAGTGATGTTATTGTTCGAAATGCCAGATGTATTATGGTAAAAAAATTTAATACTGGTGTTGGGTGTCACTAAAAGGTTATTTTGTAAGTCAACATTTGCTTTAAGGAGTTTTAGATTGTCTATTCCTAAAAGACAATCAAAATAATTATGGAAATTAAACAGATAAAATTTTAGGGGATCTATCTTCACATTAAACATTCTAGCAAGAGGAATTTTGGTGCTAAAATGTTCCGAGGAAGTACCATGTGCAGTAGATATTTGAAAAGGCTCATTCTTTATAAATTTGCGAAAATATTTTTTTGCAATTTCAGGTTGGATGAAAGATCTAGTACTACCGGTGTCTATAAGTATTTTTAAATTTATTTCGGGAAACACTATATAAGGGAGTTGGCTACCGTTAAATGCAAAGGTCATTAGATTAAATCCGGGTGGTTTTTGTCCGAGGCTTCTATCTGAAAAAACTCGGAATTACATGGTTCGGCGGATTCTTCGGGGAATTCAACAAAACCTTCATTGTAGCAATTATCGGTTTGTTGATTTTCAGATTCAAGAAAGTAGTCGTTGCATTCCTGATTTTCAATATTATACAATTCCTCAAATGCGAATTTTGGATGACTAATGTGAGAATTGTTTTGCCTTAAATTTTGGAAATTATTATTTTGTGACTGGTTATTCGTAAAATGAGATTTTGTAAACATACTATTTTGATTTGTTTGGGGCCTGAATGTATTTCTTGTAGAAATAGACTTTGGTGTGGGTTTCGGTAATAGTTATAGATTAGGTTTAAACACATTGTAGTTTGAAGGACCGGGGCTAGAATAATTTATAGGTACAAATCGGTTATACACAAGTTGTGCATTATTTGGATTTGTTGTGTAGGTAGATGGTCTGGGAGCGAAATTTTGTCTTAAGACCTGCGGTCTGATTTTTTGTGTTCTGTGGGTAAAATTTTAAATTTGAAAATCATTTGTTAACATATTCAGAGCACTGTTTAAATTATCAGGGTTTTTAGTTCGCAACAGAGAACCTATCGGTTCTTTAAGACCAAGTAAAAATACTCTTAAAGCTAATTTCTGGCAATACTCAGATAGAACTGGAGCTTGTATTTCATCAGCTAGAGTAGCAATTTGAGCTATTTGTAAATTTAATATTTTTTGAACTTTATTGAAGAAATAAAATGCGTTTCCATTTTCTTGCCTAAGTTCGACCATTTCTATGTTTAAAGTAAAAATATCACGTTTATCAGCATACGTGTTTAAAAGAGCCTTTTTTATGTCTGTCCAAACATTAATTATACGGGAAGAGATATTTACCGCTGCTTCGCCTTTAATTTTAGACAAAATAGAACTTATAAGATATTCGTTTTTAAAAATTGCTTGTATCGACTGTCGTAAGATTTTTTTACAAGTTTTACACAAATATCAATAAACCTAGATAAAAGTTCGACTTCTCCATAAAATTCTGGTATCATATTTAAATATTCTTGTTTTAATTGTGGAGGATTATAACAATATATAAAACTACTAAACTTAATAATAATGTGAGCCTAGTGAATCAGAATTTGTATGTTATTTTATTTTAAGTTTTTTCGAGCTAACCTCTAATTAACAAGATTTACTCACAGCAAAATCACCAGAATGACATCCATGCACTTAACTTTGATATGCACTAAAAGATTCTTGCGTTGCTGATGGCTATAGTCTTCTGCGAAAGCGAAAGCTAGTTTTTGCCTGTAGAATATTCGTTCCTACTTTTCAGCTGGGCTTCTCGTTTTTAACGATTTAAAGTGGGTTACTCAATTCACCCAGGGACCGAACCACGAATTTTCGACGACGTTTCACTACTTTTTTCGCGAACCCGTGAAGTTTTGGTTTTTTATTTTTCAAAAATCTTAAAAACGAACCGATTTTCTTGTGGAAAATCGTTGAAAAATCCTATAACGACTGCGCCAGTTAAAAGAATTTCCCTTTTATTTTATTAATTTATAAACTTTAATTTTTATGTAAATAACAACTACAACGTTCACGATTCTAAGCTAGACTAATTTTATTAAAATATTAACAATCGAAATAGTACGTATAATTACATATTGCAATATTGCTGATTCTGCTTAATGAGGTAATTAGTTTGTCGGGGTCGCATGAGGTTACTTGAAGTCATCGTCCAGTGGCGGGTAATGTTGGCTAGATAACTTGTATATCGAAAAGTATGCATTTCCAGATAACGTTCATAGGCATTTTATTATATTTCATGACGAGGAATCAGTCTCTGAAATATGGCCGTGCACTTTTCGAACACTCTCTATACAAATCGGTAAATTTCCTTTACCCGAAACTCTTCTCGTTATGAACCTTTTTTTTATTAGAAATAGTCAAGTGTGACCTAATTTAGTTCAGTACATAGTCATTCCATAACATATATACTATCTTTTGAAAACATTTTGTTGGGCGTCATTTAGTTGCCTTATTGGATATCAATATTTTACCAGTTTTTTCCTATGTCACACTTTACGCCATGTTGAATTTGTACCAGTTCATCCCTATATCACTTCGATATCCTGGGACTCTCAGAAAACTGGCTCACATCGGCTCATGATAGCAATGTATTGAGTATCAATGGATATAATTTAATTCGTAAAGATAGGGACGGTCGAGGAGGGGGAGTTGGAATTTATATTAAAAAACACATCCAATACAAACCAGTTCAACTTGATGTATCATCAGAAGACTGCGAGTTTATGAGTGTAAGATTGAATTTAAATAAAAAAACCATTTTATTCACCACAATATACCGTCCTCCAGCTAATAACCCTGACACTTTTATAGAGTGCTTAGAAGACATAATGGCCCCATCCGTTCCATTTTATGATCACGTAATATTTACTGGAGATCTAAACATTGATCTTTTAAAGCATTCTGCTTCTAAAATTAAGCTGCAAAAGTTGTTAGAAACATTTGATCTCACACAGCAAATTAAGGATCCTACGCGTACAAACATGTCTACTAACTCTTCAACCCTTATCGACGTTATCATTACAAATGCCACTTTGATACCACTAAAAAGCGAATCAGTAGCCATATCCGATGCAATATCTGATCATTGTTTAATATACTCAATCTTGAACATTACCATAAAGGCGGAAGAGGAAAATTACATATCTTTCAGAAACTATAAAAAAATTATTTTAAATAATTTTGAGAGAGATGCTCAACAAATAAATTGGGATAATATATATTTTACTAGGGACATTAATGTCAAACTTCAAAATTTTAATAGGTATATTTTGGACTTAATTAATAAACATGCACCCATACAGCATAAAAAAATCAAATTTAAGCCCTTTATTCCATGGATTACGGAAAATATTAAATTGCTGATTAAATTGAGAGATAAAGCTCATAAAAAATATTTAAAAAATAAAACACAAACTAGTTTACAATATTATCGCCAATTAAGAAATTATACAAAACACGCTATTGTTCGCGAAAAAATTGCATATTTCAATACATTATCTAAGGAAAACGGTAGTAGGTTTCGGAAAAGTGCAAAGCAATTAAATCTGATATCTAAACCAATTGTAGATATTCCTTCTAAACTTTGTGATGCGACGGCTCTCAATGATTATTACGCGAACTGTTGTAAGGTTGCTGATACTTCGTCAGAGGAAAAGAAATTTTTTTATAATCACAATAAACACCTAAATGTCACATTAGAATTAAATTTAGAATTAATTGATGAATATTCTCTGCTCAAAATAATAAATTCAATAAATACAAATGCAGTCGGCGAGGATCAACTGTCGATTAAAGATTTAAAGCTTTGTTTGCCATTTTGTAAAAACCCATTAATAAATATTATAAACTCCTGTATTTTGGAGGGAGTTTATCCAGATCAGTGGAAAAAAGCAATTATAAAGCCGGTGGCTAAAGTACCTGATCCTAATGAATATACAGATTTACGCCCTATCAGCATTCTATCGTCTGTGTCAAAGATTATTGAGAAGCTCGTTTATAGTCAACTTTTTTCTTTTGCAAATTCATTAAATATCATACCTGACTGCCAATCGGGATTTCGTAAAAATTTTAGTACAACTACTTGCCTCACTAAGCTCATAAATGATATAAGAGTCAACGAAGAAAATAAGGAAATTACATGTTTAGGGCTTTTGGATTTTAGTAAAGCTTTTGACACTCTTAGTCACGACATGTTGATGGCAAAACTTAGTTACTTCGGGCTGTCGGAAATTTCACTTAAATTTTTCTCATCTTACCTAAGAAGCAGATTACATTGTGTTGTTCTTAAAAAGGATTCTGTTTTTTACAAGTCTAATTTTCTGCCAGTTGCTGCAGGTGTTCCGCAGGGGTCCATCTTGGGTCCCCTGTTATTTACTTTATATGTTGCTGATATGAGAAGTGTAATAAAAAACTCGAATTTGCAGCAATATGCTGACGATTCTCAGATCTATATGTCCTTTCCTGCTAATGATGTACATAACTCACAATTAAAATTCAACTCCGACCTAAACCACATAAACCAATTTGCACTCGATCATAACCTCAAATTAAATGCAAGCAAATCATGTATCCTATTATTGGGAAATAATAAAAGGCAAACTCAGGAGATATCCGAGATATTTGATGTACAAATAAACAATGTTCAAATACCACTCGTTTCTGAAGTAAAAAATTTAGGAATTATTCTTGACACAGAACTCACTTTTCAATCACATATTAAGAAAAAACTTAGCCTTGGCTATATGCGTTTAAAAAGACTTTACAGCTTAAAAAGATATTTACCATCAAAAACAAAGTATTATTTATGTAATACACTTATTCTATCTTTACTCGATTATGGAGATATTGTCTATAATAATTCTTTGACTGTCCGTATAGCTTCTTCTATTCAAAAACTCCAAAATACTTGTATGCGTTTTTCTTACAATATTTCGTATAGAGATCATATTACTCCGCATCTTAACAGTTCCCTAATTTTATCCATGGCAAACAGGCGCAAATGTCATATGTTTTCTTTAATTTATAAAGTTTTAAAAACTGGCCAGCCGGCTTATTTAAAATCGCTATTTTGCTCATTTAATCATTCTCACTTTACAAGGAATGTAGGTGCCTTTAGAGTACCGCAGCACAGAACATCAGGTTTTCAAAAGTCTTTTAGTTTCGCAGCAGTACAAATGTGGAATAGCCTCCCTGATAATGTAAAGGATTTTTCCCTTAATAAATATACTAAGTATATTAAAACCATGTTAATGGAGCGGCAAATAAATAGCGCTTAATGTTTTTAGTTACTCCTAGTGTCATGCTGGTTTTCTGGTACGTTTCCTTTTTTTTTATTTTAACTCACATAGACATATACATATATCATGGTTTGTCCGTCGTATCACGGTCCGGACCCCCCGCTCGCTTGCTCGCCCGTTGCTCCGCCCGCCCTTCCCTGTATCCTGCGCCGGCCGGTGACGTTTTCGATTTGCTTAAATTGAACGGTAACTACTTAAGCTCACTATTTCACTTTTTCTATATATTTTTTTTTGTATAACTCGAGGATGTTGAGTCGAAAGCGTTGCTGTATACTTATTATAGGTACTCTACGTAATTATTTTTTATTAAAAATGTTAAGTTTTTTTTTCTTACCAATTTTCTCAGGGCTGCACCACGCAGGCACATATCATGTGACCTTGTGGATCGGTTTGTTAATCGCGGTGCAGTCCTTTTCTGTCAGTGCACAATTTTTTTGTATTTTTTATGAAATGTTTATTATTATTGTACTGATGAATAAAATATATTTGAATTTGAATTTGAATTTGAATATCACATTCAATTGAATAAGACTTTTTATGTTAATTAAAAAAATATTTCGCCGTCATTTTGTTCCGCCATCTTGAATTCGTACCACAACTTTACCAGTTTACTTCTATATCATACTTAATGCTTGCATGCATTTCCAAATTAATCTAATGAGTAGTTTTTTTAGGCCAATTTTTGAAATATTTTATTAGGCCACCATTTTGTTTTTGCTATCTTATATGCATACCAATACGTTACGAGTTAATTCCTGTGTAACACTTGTTTTTTGTGCAAAATTTGAGGAAATTGAATGATGAGTTTTTTAGTAATAATTTTTTTAACGTTTCACTAGGACGCCATCATGTTCCGGCATATTCGATTTTTACCAAATATTTCCAGATCATCCCCATATGACCCTTTGAAAATTTAAAGTCACATTGATGAGTAGTTTTTAGGCTATGCCGAGAACTGACACACAGCCAGTTGGTCCGACGGAATTGATGAAAATATTTTTTGGCATTTAGGGACCTAAAAACCTGAAAATGTGTAAAACCTGAGAGAGTAATTTTTTCACGATTATAAATATTATATTTATGCGCCATTTTGTTCCGCTATCTTCTATTAGACCCACAGTTTTACTGATTCTTTACTATACCACAATTAATTAGGTCACACAATCTGAAATCAATTCATTAAGTAGTTTTTTCGTTCTGAATACGACCCTTATTTTTTTACCAAAATGGGTCAGTCGAGTAGACATACAGACGGAATTGAGAAAAAAATGTTTTTCGGCATCTAGGGACCCTGGAACGTAAAGATCTAAAAACAGCTCGGAGGGTGAATTTTCACGATTACAATACTTCCCTTTTAATTTCCATCACAGTCATTAAAAAATTCATTGTTTATGTACTACAAATACGTCTAATATAACGTCATAGTAGGCAAAGCTCTGCTAGTATCGTTATAACATATATTGTCTTTTGTCTGTACAAAATTAAATGAAGTATTGATTGTTATGGTTTTATAAATTATTTTTTAAATTTTTGTTGATCACTCTTAGAGCGTTAGTATTTTTGCTATAAATAAAGAAAAAGCTTTACCCTATTTATAGGATATTCGAGGAAACGTTAAGTAAATTATAAATGAATCTAACTGATGAATAAATAACTTATAATCTAGTTTCTATAAGGAAGAGAATCAAATTTGTAGTAATGGATTTTATAGCTTGGATCTCATGTCGTAGCTGCCTATAACAACTGATACAAATTAACCTTGTTTTATTTTCATTTTACTTTCGTGACTTTTCCACATCAAACTTAATAATATCAAGCCCGACGAGAATAATTGTTTATCAAAGAAATTTGTTATAAAGTACTTTTGGCAAATAATATAATCGGAGAGGCAGTTATAAAATAATTTTATATTTTTTGTTTTCGCTGTCACTGATACTTCAACTTTATAGTTCCTACTAAGTTTAACCATTTTGCTGCATTATGTAAAAATATGGTCAATCAGAATAATGAACAAAATCAATTTCAAGCAACCATTTAAACAGCAAAATAATAAATTACAAAATTTAAAAACCTCATTTTACTAGCACCCCACGTTTTCTTGTTAATGTAATAAATTTATTGTCATTAACTTATATGTCTCAAATTTTATTTTTACTTCCTTCGTAAAAGGGGAGTATTGTAATCGTGAAAAATTACCTTCCCAGGTTTTTACAGATCGTTTTAGGGTCCTTATTTGCCAAAAAAACCTGTTTTCTTAATTCCGTCGGTCTGTCTATACGCGGTATAGCTCAAAAACTACTTACCCGACTTGTTCGTTGACATTAAATTTTGGTAAAAAATCAAGGGTCATAAGGGGATGAAATGGTTCCATTTTGGTTAATATCCAATATGGAGGAAAAAATGGCTACCTAATGAACAGTAAAAAACATATTGCTAAGAGACTACTTATCCAGTTTATATGAAATTTTGCACAAAAATCAAGTATTACATATAAATTATCTGGTAAAATTTTGGTATGATTCCAAGAAAGCAAAGCAAAATGGCGGCCTATTAATATGTTAATAAAATTGAGACTAAAAAACTACGTATCCAATGTAGTTAAAATTTTGGACAAAAATCAAGTATTACATAGATATAGTCAAAAGCAGTGTTATCGTGCGGGTCATGCGATTTATCAACGACAAACTTGTTAAGTTTGTTTTTCTTTTATTACGTGTAATCATATCCTCCGCATAAAATCGGGAAGATCAATTATATAGACCTATGATATTTTCATATGAAAAAAGAGGATAAACAAAAATCTTTGAGCGATATCACTTCAAAGTCAGATTGACAAGTCAGTGACAAAATGAGTAATAGAAAACAATTTTCGGGTTTTTTGCATCCACAAAAATGGTATTAAATGTAATAAAATATTATGAAAATAAAAATTCACCAGCCAATATCCAGGAGACAGTAGCAAAAGCTCTGGGAATCGGTATAAGGACTGTGCAGAAAATTGTGCATGAAAAAAGCATAATTTACTACCGAAGAAGATTAAGAAATGTACACGAAAAAAGCCAAAGACAGAAAACTTAAGTGAGAATGTAAAAATGGATGTTCGTAATGCAATTTACGATTTATACACATCAAAAACTAATACAACCTTTCATGTTTTAAAAGAAGTTTTAAAAAATCGAGTCATATTGGAAATTGGACTAAAATCGTAGTCAAAATTAATAAAAATGTTGGGTTTTCGATATAAAAAGGACTGTAATCGAAAATTTTTATGCAAGTTGCCACATATAGCAAGTCAGCGTATCCAGTTTTTAAAGAAATACACGGAAAATGTTAATTCAAAACTTAGAAAAGTGGTATTTTTAGACGAGACTTGGATATTTTCTAATGGAAGTTGTTCAAAATCTTTTTCTTTTCTTCAACATCCAAAAGTATGGACTACCATGAGAATATGAACTGGGAACTGTTTGAAAAGTGGTTAAAAGAACAACTGATTCCAAATTTAGATGTTCTATCTTTAATCATTCTGCATCTTATCATTCAAGAAACTTACATAAACAACATACTTCATCATGGAAGAAAAGTGATATTTATGACTGGCGAATAAAACGAAAACAAAATCCTTTACCCAATATGCTGAAACTAGACCTTCTTTTAATGGCAACATCTATTAAAAAAATGAACAGAGGTTTTACGACTGCCGCCATACCATTGCTAGTTTAACGCAATAGAATAAATATGGGCTGGGGCAAAATCATATTACGAAAAACACGTGAACGATGGTCTTACATCAGATGAAGTGCAAATTGTTTGGCAAGATTCATTAAATTATATTACGCCGGAGTACTGGAAGAAATGAGACTTTTTAAGTGATGATGATTTTTTAGTCTATAAAATTAAAAAGTTTCTGAAGGATTATATTAGTCTTTGACGTGTATAAATCATAAATTGCATTATGAATATCCATTTTGGCATTGTAACTTAAGACTTTTGCCTTTGGATTTTGTCGTGTAAATTTCTTAATCTTCTTCGGAAGTAAATCATGTTTTTTTTTTCATGCACAAGTTTCTGTACATTCCTTATCCTTATCCTAGCCAGTGAATTTTAATTTAAAATTTTTTTATCAGATTTCACACCATTTTTTTGCTTACTTTTTTAGTACATTCGGAATTTTGTAGGCAATAAATAAATAATTATAGGATAGTTGTTGCAATTTTAAAGCTTGTTTAAAATAAGTAAATATTTTTATTAATTATAAGACAAAATTTAATACAAATCGCTTTACCGAACCCTGGAAACAAACATAGCGTCATGTTTTGGTCGATTCTCGACAGAATGGTGAAGGAGTAATCCTTACCGTTAGCTCTTTCGTTTTGTATAACTTTTTACGACGAAGAACCACACAGAAATTGAAATTTCTGTTTCATATATATATATATATATATATATATATATATATATATATATATATATATATATATTTATATGAAATTTGCAGATATCGGATAAATAGTTTTTTAACTATGCCGCGAACAGACATACCCACGGACAGACATACGTACAGACAGACGGAATTAAGAAACCATGTTTTCCGGCATCTAGGGACCATTAAATGTAAAGATCTGAAAAAATCTCACGAGGAAAGTAATAACTAATTATCTTGTGTTTTTAACAAAAGTGTATAATATTTTTGCAAAATAATTTTTTTTTATTATCACAATACAAAAAAAACAAGTTTTCTTTGCACATGGGTGGCCCGCATTTAAATAAATGACACTGTATAAGTGGTTAGATTTTTAGGTCAAGCGGGGCTCATAATTTTTGGTGATTGATAAAAACGTCTCATATTTAGCGAATTTTCTTATTTAGTCCCTCGGCATTTAATATATAAAATAATATTAAGTGGCTATCTTAATAATATTGCGTAATATAATAAAGAAAAGCTATTTTCTTTCTCCCTGTATATTTGTAAATAGCCCATCAAGATTTAATAGCTCGATAAAAGAATTCCACAACATTTTGGTATTTACTGTGTTTTCTGATTTAATTCATAATGTTGGAGACCTTTGGACCCGCACGATAAGACCGCATTCGACTATAATGATATGAATCCAAGATTGCGAAACAAAATGGCGGCTTAATAAAATATTTAAAACATCTGAGAAAGATTGATTTTTTGCACAAATTAAGTGTGATATAGAGATGAAATGCTAAAATTGTGGTAATAATTCAAGATGGCGGAACAAAATGGCGATCAAATAAAATCATTATAATCGTGAAATAAATCCTACAAGGTTTTACATAGCCTCAAGTTTTAGCGTTTCTAGAAGCCCAAAATAATTCCACCGTTCTTTTTAGAGGTCTCTCTGCCTGTCTGTCATTTTGGGGCATATTTAAAAAATCACTTACCGATTGATTTCAAATTCTGACCAAAAATTAAAGGTCTTATGGGGATAACCTAGTAATATTTTGGTAAATATCTAGTATGGCGGAGTGGTGAAATGTTTAATAACTAAATAAATAACTAATTATCCAAAGTCCTTCAAATCTAGCACAAAAATCAAGTGTTACGTAGAAAAGAACTGGTGACATTTTGGTATGAATTCAAGATGGCGACACAATAAAATATTTAAAAAATTAGTCTGGAAAAACTACTTATTACATTAATTTCAAATTTTATGCCAGCATTAAGTATGATATAGAGTTAAAGTAATAAAATTATGGTACGGAATCAAAATGGCGGAACAAATTGGCCACCATTTGGTGTTTAAAAAAATAACGTAAAAGAATTTTCTTATTCAATTGACTTCAAATTTTCACAAAAATTGTATATAGGAATATATTGGTACGAATTCAACATAAGGGAACAAAATGGCGGTTGTAAAAAACCAATGTAAAAATTTCTTATTCAATGTGTACTAAATTATGTCCAAAGTTTGGTATAGGTAGAAACTGGTAAAATATTGATACGAATCCAATATGGCGGAACAAAATGGCGCCCAGTAAAAACGTTTGAAAAGACAGTATATATATATATATATATATATATATATATATATATATATATATATATATATATATATGTGTTACCAAAATGATTATGTGAGGAATTAAATTGGTCACATTTCATAATTCAAAAGAAACGATTTATTACGAGGGAAGTTTCGGGTAAAGAAATTTTTCTATTTTTTCCTTTTTAGTTTCTAAAAAAGTGGTTTTTAAATTTTTTAATAAATGTATTACTCATTTTGTACTTTTTGTTTGGGAAATACTAAAAATTCATAATTTGCACTCTCATATACCCCCAGATATCCATTTTCAGTTAAATGTTCAAAAATGTATGCTTACTTTGTTAAAATAAAATACATTTCAGTATGATATTTTTTAACTGGTATAAAAATAACTTTTTCATTAAATATTCTTTAAACTATTTCCAGTCATTTTCTAAATAGCTGAACATTGGGTAGCTGATTGAATATTGTTAAAATAGACAGTAAAAGCACTCTCTCGACCGCTTTATTTTATTCGATTTTTCCGATCCACTGACAAAATTAAATATTTCTGTATGTGTACTCTGATAGGGGAAAAGTCACTTCAACATCAAAAGAAAGCAAATTAAAACTGATTTCGATTTATTTATATTATATAAGTTATGCTACAGAGGCAGAAAATTATTTATTAATTTACATATTGCATTTTAGTTTATCAATATGTTTATTTTATTCTTCCAAAAAGTCACACAAACAGTACAAAGAATCGTAGAAAAAATACAAACTTCTTAGAGATTAATAAACGGTAGGAAATAGTAATGAATTAATTGCTTGAAACTTTGGGATGAGGTCTACATTTTAAATTTTAAGTCGATGACAAATACGGGGGATGTATCCACCTTATTTTTTAGTAAATGAACATTACAGGACAATATCAGATAGATACAAAGTTTAAGAGTTTTCCGAAGTATATATTTAATTAAGAAACACTAACTGAAATATTTGAAGTACAGCTCATTAAAATCTTCGTAATTATTATTTATTATAAAAAATATTATGTTCTGAGATTAAATACACGGAAAGATAACTAACAAAATATTAAACCGTTTAATAAATAATTTCTGGTTTTTCACAAAATTAAACAGATTGTTTCATGTTATATAATCTTAGTTGTTGAACAACATTGTATTTAATATATACTGTTCCAAGTAAAAGGAACTTCTTTCTAAAATATAAAGGTAGTGTAGTATTTCTTTATCTTTTCTCGCGTCAAAATTTAATAAGAATAAGGTATAAATATTTTAAAGTATACTCTTAATCATAATCCAAATTTTTCTGTGTGTAAAAAATTTTTTCTACAAGCGTGCGAAAAACTACACTTTTCTTCACTCATTTTAGTTTGGAAAGAGCTACTACTAAAAATCTACTTTTTCGCACTAGTGCGGAAAAGTAAATAACCCCATTTTTTAAAAATATACTTATTGATTTTAAATATTTAAAAATATATTGATACGCGGATAGTTTGATGTTGATTGTTGATTTAAGAACATACATTTGCTAGAATCCTGCTATAATTTACAACAAAATGGTAAAAAATATGTTAAACGTGTTTTAAAAAATTGTTTAATGGCTCTCGTTTTATAAAATCAGTATTAAGCAATAATAAACACCTGCTTTTTTACTTGGCATTTTGAATCACCATAGACACAAAGTAAAAATACGCGTGTCATTCATTGTCCATCAAAATCAATTTTGCTGTTGCTAATTTTTGTCGTAGTAAAACCTGGGTAAAAGTGTTTTTAGTGGATTCTTCAGACGAAGATCTGCTACCATCAAAATCCCGTCATAGGTCTGACAAAGAAAAAAAACTTAAAAGAACCCGTTTTTTTGGCATATTTCGCCGAACTTTCCAAAACATGTAAGCGAAACACGCTTTGGTCCAAATACTCAACGTTAAAAAGTATGATCAAACTCAACGAAAACATAGATTTAAGCAAGTTTTTCAAACTCACGGCCTATTTAGAGAAACAAAATGTTGGATTTAGACCAAAGAAGGCGAAAATTTTTTCAACAAGGAAATTTCTAAATTTATAAATGAAGCGCCTGACGAAATTTGTCTTCATATTAAAGGAGCTACTATATTTGGTTTGGCGGGGGCATGTCGCCGAGAAGAACTAACAAAAATGTCATTGGATCATACTGAAGACAATTGAAATATGTTATTAACAAATATTCCAGACACAAAAAATTGCCGTTCTAGAAGCTTTGTACTATTTGCTGAAGCTGAAAACGGAGAATATTTAAAATTGGTCAGAAAATATGCTATTTTAAGAAAGCCAGAAACCCCACATGTGCGTTTTTTTGTAAACTATAAGAAAGAAGCTTGCACAGTACAATGGATCGGAATAAACACCTTTGGAAAATGCCATCAAAATATTGCAGGTTATCTGAAGCTATATATGAACTATATACAGTTTCCAACGTTCAGCCACCACAATGCTTTCAGATTCCGGACAAGGAATAACAAATATCAAACGCCTCGGAAGTTGGAAATCTTCAACAGTGGCAGCAGGTTATTTAGAGAGCTCAATAAGTCTTCAAAAGAATACATCCAATCCAATAAAGTATTAAACTTCAATGCCATTCCTTCCACTAGTCACCACCTTTCACCAATGCAGTCTACCAAATCGACCTCTTTCAACCAAAAAGTTACCCCCTCGGCGACGGTTAGAACAATAAGTACAAATCCCCGAGTTCCTTGGAAAAATCAAGCCTATGAAATTAATTCACAAAATACTACAAACTGCACGTTTACTATTCACGTTGTAGATTCTTTTTAAATTTTGGGTTTTTCCGCATGCTTGTAGAAAAAATAGTGTACCTTACACGTGCGTAAAGTGACTTTTCCGCACGCGATTGATGGCCAATTTCAATTGCGTGCGGTAAAGATGATATAGTTTTGCATACAGTTTTCAAAAATCGGTAAATTTTATTTGGCCGCCATTTTGTTTCTCCCTCTTGAATTCGTACAACAATTTTAACAGTTAATGTCTATATCACACTTAAGAGATGTTCAAAATTTAAAATTTACCTAAAAAGTAGTTTTAGACTGATTTTTTAAAATAATTTATTAAACCACTAAAAAAATCCTCTTGGGATTAGACCGTGTCAAATTGGAATTACTATCCGACGTTTCGACTTCGATTGCACGAGGCATCTTCAGGGATATTTTCTGCACGAGATCTGACCATTGAATGAGCTCGAAGAGATTCAGGTGGACTTTATACCCGACTTGTACTCGCCGAACCGTGACTCTGTGTTAAGATCGGTTTCCATGTGTGATCTAAACCGTAACCCGTATCTCTATTGAAATTTTTTGTATGTTTAAATATTTCAATAGAGTCCCTAAGTTTTCGTTTATAAAATTCTGGAACCGATGGCTAGAACCTTGGTTTCCTTTACATTTATCATATGACCAGTATTATGCTGGTGTTCAGCTACAGCAGAACAATTTGTTTCTTTTTAATACATCGTTCATGTTCCTTAAATCTAGTTGATATTCAGCGTCCTGTTTCTCCCACAAACACTTCTCCACAGGAGCAAGGAATTTTATATACTCCTTCTGTTTGGAAAGGTACAATATTTTTCGGGGATCGCAAGCATTGCCCCATCTTCTTATGTGTATTGAAGATTGTACGTATGTTGGACAACACTACCTAACGGGGCTCTTTATCATTCTCCTTTGGCGGAGTTGGATTACTATATCTTTTAACTGAGCGCGTAATATCTTCAGTGCAATACCCATTCCCTCTGAGAGCTTCGGTCAGTTTTGATGTTTCCGATGTTAGAGAATCTTGATCAGAAATCGAAATAGCTCTGAATACTAGTGAGTTAACAACCGATTTCTTTTGTTCTGGATGGTGATGGGAATTTGCATTTAAGTATCTATTTGTATGCGTCGGTTTTCTATACACAGAATGTCCTAAGTACCATTTTTCTTCCTTTGAACACATACATCTAGAAACCGGATCGTTCCATTTGATTACATTTCCATCGTGAACTTGATATTATGATGTTGTTGATTAAGGTGGCTCAGAAATATGGGGAGATTATCTTACCCATGAGGCCAAACAGCAAAAGTGTCATCTACATATTTGAGCCAGTACTTTGGTTTTAGTGGAGCGGATGTTAGAGCAATATCTTCAAGGCTTTCGTAAAGATATTCGCTACCACAGGAGATAGAGGAGATCAGGAGATCCCATAGCTGCCCCTGAAGTTTGTTGATAAAAAGTTCCTTGAAAAATGAAATAAGTTTATGTAAGACAAGCTTCCACTAAGTCTATTAAGTTCTTATCAAGATTATTATTATCCAGTATGTCTGATATAATGAAAATTGAGTCGTTGACATTTGTGTATTGTGATTCTACATCGAAACTGACCAAAATATCTTCGGGATCCAACTGGATTGTTTTAAATTTTTCCACGAAATTTGCACAGAGTTTTTGATATAAGAATCTGTTTTTCCGGTTAATGAATTAAGAAAATTTGAAAGATATATACCTAGTTTGTATGTGGGTGAGTCTATTGAACTGACGATCGGTCGAAGTGGTACATTGTCCTTATGTATCTTCGGAAGATCGTACAATCTGAGAATCTGTTCTGTCCAAGACGTCTGTGGCATTGCCTTTATCTGCTGGAAGTACCAGAAGGTTTCCGTCTTTATTGCTGTTTTTTCGGATGTGAAGAGGTTTGACTTCGGTGGTTTTGAATTTTTAATGATCTTCGCTATCTCATATCGGACTTTATCGGCTTGTTTCACTGGTAATCTTCTGATTGCTGCTTCCGTCTTCTACGGAAATGCTACTCGGTGCTATTGCGAAATTTTTTGCCTTTGAAGAGGACGGAATGTTCTGCTTCGGTTAACGGCTTGGATCACAAGTTGATAACTATATTCTGCGGATGTTTTATTGGATTTTTTCTGTTTAGGAGGGCTTCAAGCTTCTTTTGTTGCTTAAGAGTAACTTTTTGTTATCCAAAGTTGTAAATGTGGTTCTTTCTAGTTTAGAAGCTAATTGACCAAAGCCGTGAAAGCTTCCGATCTATATTACACCACTATTTTGTTTGGTGTCTTGATTTATATCAAAATAGTACAGGTTGATTCCTTGGTTTTTATGAACAATTTCAGATAAATTGGATAATTTTTTTAATTTCACTACTCCGCAACTTTGTTGCGTCATATTAGCTTTCTATCAAAATAGTACCAGGCCATCCCCACCAAACTTTTAATTTTTTAATCAAAATTTGAAGTCAATCGATAAATCTAATAACTACGCCGCGAACTGGACAGGGAGACAGACAGACGAATGAATTGACAGAACATATTTTTTGGCATCTAGGGATGCTAAAACGAAAATATTTGTAAAACCTGCAATTTTTTTCACGATTACAAACATTTAATTTGGCCGCCATTTTGTTCCGCCATCTTGAATTCGTACCAAAATTTTACTAGTTCATCTCTATATTACAATTAATCCTTGCACAAAATTTGAAAGCAATCTATTACGTAGTTTTTCAGGCTGAATTTTTAAATATTTTATTAAGCCGCCATTTTATTTTGACATCTTGGATTCGTACCATACTGTACCACTGGAATTTTTTGCAAAATTTTAGGTAAACTGAATAAGCAGTTTTAGTAACCATTTTTTTAACATTGACTAGACCGCCATTTTGTTTCGCCATATTGTATGGTTAATATAATGTAACCAGGTCATTCCCATAAGACTTTTAATTTTTGACCAAAATCGGGTAAGCAGTTTTTTAGCTGTTCTGCGAACAGGCAGACCGACAGGTAGATGCAATGTCGGAATTGAGAAAACATGTTTCTGTATTTTTTATATTGCAATATACGTGCAAAATTTGAGGCAAATTTGATATCTAGTTTTTTTAGTAATAATTTTTTACAGTTAACTAGGCTGCCATTTTGCTCCGGCATATTGGATTTATACCAAAATATTAAGAGGTCATCTTCATACGATCCTTCATTTTTGACTAAAATTTGAAGTCAATCTGGTTGGTAGTTTTTAAGCTACGCCGCGAACTGACAGATAGACAGACAAACCGACAGACAGACAGACGGAACTGATAAAACTATTTTTTTGCACCTAGGGACGCTAAAACGAGAAAATATCTAAAACCTAAGAAAGTGATTTTTTCACAATTTCAAACACTCTATTTGCCGCCATTTTGTTCCGCCATCTTAAGTTAGTACCACAATTTCTCTATACCATAGTTAGTTATAACATACAATTTGAAATCAATCCATTAAGTGGTTTTTTTCAGGCTGAATATTTAAATATTTTGTTAAGTCGTCATTTTGTTTCGCCATCTTGGATTCGTACCAAAATTTTGCCAGTCCGTTCCTACATAGTACTTGATTTTTGTGTTTTGTGTAAATTGGATAGGTTGTTTTTTAGTAATAAAACATTTTGTCATTCAAGTAAGTAGGTTTTTAGCTACGCCGTGAACTGACACACCGACAGACAGGCTGTCAGACAGACAGACCGACGGAATTGAGAAAACAAGTTTTTCGGCATCTAGGGGCCCTGAAACGTGAAGATCTGAAAAATCTCGGATTAAATATAAATAATGAATAAATTAGATATACGTAATACGTTTAAATAAAAGCTAAACGACAGACTGATAAGTCGTGAGGCGGGTGAGCTACATTTTATCATCAAATTACATAAAAACTAAAATCTTTTTAAATGAAGTATCACTTAACCCATCTTTCTGTTTAATATTTGTAAGGGTTTAAAGGTTTATCTAATATTAATATTAATGTGTTTAATCTAAATCAAAAACTATACACACTTTTCTGCTAATACCGGGTATTAAACCTTACGAAAAGATGATGATGAAAAAAAAGGACGGAACTTGAAAAAGCAAAAGAATTTTTAACCAAAATCACTTCAGGGCTAGCAATTTTTATCTATTCTCTTTATAGATTCTGAAAAATTCTTTCTCGCTAAGCTAAATTATTTATTCATTTATTAAAATTTAGAAATGTTGCAAACAGAGAACATCATCTACCACTAGACTGATATTATTTGAGGATAATCATTCTAGTTAATTATATGTAATAAACCACTCACAATTTTCAGAAAAATAAAGTTTCCAATTTTCAGGAAACACAAGTTGTGGTTGATTTATTTACCGCATACAATACCAACTGATTTAATTTTATAAACCATTTATTAATTCGAGGCAAGTAAATATCTATTGAAAAACCTAAAGGAAATGGATTGAAAATTCATGAAATAATAAAATTGAAACCCTTGATTTTCTCAAAACCAAGGTACAAGATTGCTACGCTTTTATTTAATAATAATTATTATTACTGTTTTATTTGAAATTATTCCGATCACAAAAAGGTATCAAGATTACAGCTCGTGGTCAACAGAGCGTGCAATGTAGATGCCTTAGCTCAATTAACCCGGAGAGTAGGGCGTGGGAAAACTTAAGAAATCTTAAAAAAAAAGAAATGAGCGCCACAAATTTATAACGACTTAAATTGGAAAGCCCCTTGATCTTCGCGGCACTTGCTTCCTCTTGATACTTTAAAAGAAAAAGAGTGAGCTAAATAAAACACACACATAAAGTTAAGAAAAAAAAATCTATTTATCTGTTACTGTATAAAAGAAAAAAAATATATAAACAATAAGTATGTTATCAGTTACGGTATAAAGAAAAAAGTAAACAATAAGTGTCACCAAATCCAGCAGCACCTAGCGCTCCTAACTTCAAACTAGGCCCGTGACATGGGATTAGTTCCGAGTCTTGAAGTTAAGTTTGTGGCTTGAAATTGTCTGTGACTTGCAGTTGCAATTAGCCCCTGACTGAAATTAGGACTGTGACTTTCAGTTGGCCCCTGTCTTGAAATTAGGACCGTGACTAACAGTTGGCCCCTGACTTGAAATTAGGACCGTGACTAACAGTTGGCCCCTGACTTGAACCCTATGAAAACAAAAATTTTCTAGAATTTTTCATAGTGATTCAAAGTCTATAACGAAAACCCAAATACTTTTAATTAATTCAAAAAAATCCCCAAAAGGTTTCTACTGATTCAAAATGAACTGAACAGTCAGAACAATAATTTAATTTTAAAAATTTAGTCCAACCGAGAAGTATAAAAAAAATATTTAATTAATTTCAAGACACTAATCAGAACTTTTCTTTAAATAAATTAAAACCGCAAGCAACAAAATAAAAAAAATACAATTAAATAATTTAAAATGAAGTCACTAAAGATACCATCAATAAGGACAAAATGCCCTGATGGGTATCGAAAATTCAGTCGAAACGTTGTCAATAAATCCAACAAATCCACAAATACAAACTAAGACCGGAAAGGAAAATTCTAAAAATTTACTTTATCAAATACAATCTCAATAACCAGCGTTAACACTAAAATAAATACAAGGTTTCGACTGAATCCGAATGATTTAAATTAGAAATACATAATAAAGTAAAAATAATTCTAATACTTAAAAAAAAATAGGCCCTGATGATGACCTAAAATGAATCGAAACGTTGGGTAAGAAAAATATAAGCACATTATTATAACTGACTCCAATAACTAAATTTAATTTACAATAAATAAATTTGTAAGAAAATGGATTACTATAAAATTTCCCGTATAAAATAAATAGAAAATTTAGACTGACCTCGGCCAATTTAAATAGAAATGAGAATAAAATAAAAAAGCAAAATCTTAACAAAGAAGGTATGTATAGACCTGAAGAATAGCAAATATTAAGGCGCAACGTCGTGAGAATACTTACAAAAAATATAGATATAATAAGGCAGCAAAAAGAAAAATCAAAAGGCACAAATATACTTAAATTTTAATATAACCAGCTTAAAAAATAGGGTTTTATTTAACTAATTATTTTCCAGCGGCAAATCAAAATGCAAAAAAAATACCATAAACTAAAAGAAAAGCAATTTACGTTATACTTAATTGTTACTGAAAACCTCTGCAAGCCATTTATTAATCTGTTTATTATCTATTAAAAAGAACGAATGCAGTAATCAAATCACACTATGCAAGCTGCTTAAATATTGTGGTTTTATTTTAAAATAAAATAGAGCCAATTTACGATCCACAAAATATGGTTAATATAATAGGAAAATGAATAAAATTACTGAGGTAAAAGATGTTCGACGAAATTCAAACTAAAAATGTGTCTTCGTATGAGTTCGTTAGTTACACTTGCATTTAATATTTAAGATTTCAAAAAAATATATAAAAACTAGCCCCTGTTGCATCAAAAAAAATAATCGCCTCACCCGAGCAAAAGTTAATTCCAAAAAAAAAAAAAATGAGAAAAGTTACCAAATTGCGAAAAGCAAAATTTAAGAAAAAAAGATACCCTTTTCAGGATAAATGATATTAAAGCAAATTACCTATCCAATAGGGTCACTCAGTTCTAGTCAAAAGGTGGTTTCACGTGCCAAGTACAAGGGCATGGAAAATGGCGGTCTGGTCCAATCTTCAGGTCAAATCCTCTCTTAGAGAGATTTTCTAGCACGAAAAATAACACTCACAGTGCAAACTATAATGTGCCCGAAAAACTATTGCGGTGTTGAGGAAAAATCCCGCTAACGGATTTCCAAGATTTTCCTGGATTATTTCCTCAGACCCCCGCTGAAGACCTGTGGTTTATCTGCAGGTGACCAGAAAAGTGAAAAATGTGTTCCCCCAGCTTCCTTTCCGTCTAGAACTTTGGTTAATTAAGGTGGCGGAATACCATTGGCTAGAATATGTCAGGTGCTAACAACCTTGCCAAAAGAGCACATAGACGGAATAAAACAAGGATATGATTAACATGTTAGACAAGAAAAACGACTCTCCATTGGTTGAGAAAGATACAGGAAATAATGCAGGAATACACTTGGCAACAGCGAAAAAGATGGCTGCGCTCTTGATATGAGGAAGTACCGGATGGAGGGTTTCGAGAATAACTTAATATGGAAGTCTTAGCCGAATAGATCCGAAAAGTTCCGAGACGACGCAATAATAACATTGACAGAAACAACTAACCTGAAATTTAAAAGCAACGCCTAGGCGAAATGGAAACGTAAATAAACAAATAATATTTAATTAATTACTCTAGTACTAATGGAAAAGGACCACTCAGAAAAGTCAAATATTAGTCCGGAGTAGAGTACCAAAGAGTAAAAAAAAATGATGTACTAATGCAGGAGTAGTTAAATGTCATAAAAATGAAACGTAAGTTGAGTTTAATTTAATAGAATTTTCCCAACTGTATAAACTCATTATTTAACCATAAAATAGGAATTTATTCACACAATTATTAACTATTTTAGGAAATGCATCAGACGCAGACGTAACGAAATTTCAGTTTATATTAGGCTCCAAGTAATTATGCAACTATGGACAAAACAAAAGTCGATCTGAATTTCGGAACATCAAACATTGATAGAAATTATAAGAAGGCTGTAGTTTATATAGTCTCAGGAAAAAAAAGGTAAGAATATTAATATTGAATCGAGAAATACCTTTGGTTTATTTATGTCTAACTTAAATGAAAATACCTTTATATGTTACATATTCACAGCAAAAGGAAACACGAATAATAAAATGTAGATTTAAGAGAAAGTATGAAGTAGTGTATATATAGTATCTATAGTCTAAAAATAATCCTATGTATATCTGAAAAGAAATATTTATCAAGGCAACCTTTTTGTTTTTAATACAAGTATTTACAGTTCAATATTATTAATACATAATATGGACTTTATATCAAAGAATTTATTGGGGTACTAATGATTTGGTTTTTTTTTTTACAGCGACAGAAGAGTTATACAAAATATACGCTCGAATCTAAAAATGCAGCATATCTAGCCAAGGAAAACGAAAATCCCAAGACTTGTATAAAGGACTCGAAAACAGGTTTTCAAAATTAATAAAATTTAATTTATAACTACTCTGTAAAATATATGGGAAATAAATAGTTTGTCTAAAGTGCAATTTGAAGTTTTTTTTATACAGTATATAATTATTAAATTCGGCAAAATTAAATAAATCGAACAATTATATTTGAATATAATGAATTAAATTTTTTTTGGCGCCATCTATGAACGAACGCTAAACTTATACCATTTACTGAAAATTATTCCTTTATAACTTGAGTTCAGATATAGGTACAAAATTAACTACTTATCGAGAGGTGACACTGTGTGTACCGAAATTTGCTGCAAAAGGTGTTGAATTTATATTTCGCTTAAATATGAACAATGTAACCGCTTCTAATAAGAAAACTACTAAAATCTAAGGTATCAAACCAACAAGGCGTACATATTAATCACTAAACTTATTACTAAAGTAGTAGATTATAATATTAAATTAATCATACAATGAAATGCACTTATAACAAAATTAAACTGTTACAAAATGAAATCCCAAAATTTAAGAACTGTACTGAAGAAGAAAGATCAAATAAGTTTATAAAAATATGTTTCTTACAAGAATTCGATAAAATTAGAGAACTTTGATATTATATGTGTTTGAGACTACTAAATTATCCATATATTCTTTCTATTATTTATCCTAGACTTTTCTTAACTACTTCATTGTATTTTAGTGTACCCTCGCCGTATCCTAATGGAGTGGCTGTAGGTATTTCGAACAAGTGTTACGAAAACTTTAGCTGACAAATTGGAGAAACTCCCCAAGGCCGCTTTATCAAAATGTTTCGGAGAGAATGGTCGGTGTTTTAAAGCTCCCAACCCATTTTGTAACTTGTGAAAATTTGTGGCTTGCTTTTGTTTGAATTGAAACTTCTAGCTCATTTAGGGCTATATCACAATATTAATTTGATGTTCATATTCAGAGCAAATATAGATGTTTGTTTTTATTTGAAGCTAAAAATAGTTATTTATTACTCAAAATACATTCAACTTAATAATTTGTGAAAATAACCTGCTTGTTCGACTTGCATCGCTTTTAATTGTTTACACAATATTGTGTAATATAATTATTGAATTTTTATTTACAAATTCTGGAGATTTTTAATTCAGTTGGTAAAAAAAACTTTAACCTCAAAAATAATATTTTCTCACTTAATTGTAAAGATAAATGCAGAGGCGTAACTAGGGGGGGGGGCTAGTGGGAGCTTACCCCCCCGACTTCAAAATTAGCCTCCCCGCCAGGTGATTGGCGAGGGCCAACCAAAACACTTAAACTCCATTTTGTTTGTAAAAATGGGTTAAAAGGTATTCTTCCGTAGCATAGTTTATTTTTCTCTTGAATCTTCCATTTTTTAGTTAAGAAATAAACATAGGTTTATTTTCTGATTTAGCATCTCGTATACTTTTGACCAATTTAATTGGACACTAGCTGGGCTTACGAAAACGTAAGGTGGCGCTTATTTTGAAGTTATGGATCATAAAAGTTTGAGAAATAATAAAAACTGAAAGCGATATTACTTAAACTGAAAACAGAAATAGGTGGGGAAAATGAAAAATCATGGAAGTCATTGATGTAGATACTTAATCTTTCTCGACTATACATATTTAAAATAAAATTGAGGTGATATTCCAAAAAAACGGCGAAACTTCTGTTATTTAATTTTTTGTATCAAAACCATGTTTGTCTCCCAAGTAGCACAAATTAGCTGATGAGCCTTTTTGCCTAACAGTTATCCATAAAAAAACCCATAAAAACCAGAGATTTGTCAAATTTTGGCAAATGATTCTTGGTTTGTTTTCTAGACATGAAAGCTTGTTTTAAATTAGATTTTTTGGCTCCAAAAGAAGCAGTTTTTAATGTAGATAGGCTATAACATAATTACTTGGCCAAAACATATCTTTTATATGATAATTAAACCTCCAACTTTTTTTCGTAATATTGGATAGCCAAAAAGTAGAAATATCTGTCAATTTTGTTGCCACAATATAACCACATATATTCTAGTAAGTATTGAAGTTAAATTATAGTAAGCATAGCTGTTTAAAATGCCAGAATATGGCATTTTTAATCAATAGAAATCGAGGTTAGAATATAATCAATAAGTAGGCATTTTTCCCAAATACCAACCAAACATATTTTAGCAAGTATGTAAGTTTAATTATAGTAATAATAGGTATATAAGAATGTCAGATTATGACATTTTAAGACAATAAAAATTGAGAGGAAAAAATATGGCTTTTATTATCATATTTTTGTTTCAATATTAAACTAAAAAATTGGGTAGTTTTATTTCGCTTATCTTTGCTTTAATATTGCCAAAAAATGACACATTTTCAAATTTACGTTTATAACCTATAAAACTATACTTAACCAAACTGAAGATTTATTTAGAAAAACGAAATATAAATTATTTACCATACAACATGTCTAAAAAAAAGATTAAATATTTCACTACATATTATAGAAAAACGGCGACTTGGGGTAATCGTCGTTTAATTTTGTTACGCTGGCTGCTGTGTTTTAAGTAGGCATTTTTATTGGCAAAATTTTAGTAAATGTTTTCTTATTTGAAAAGTATTGCCATTTAATAAATATTTGCTTACAAGGTGTCCAATTTCAAGGAATATTTGTTTAAAAAATAACCCAAAGCTTTTTATAATCCACCATGATGGAAATTAAAATTAAGCTAATTTCCTAGTAGCCATTACTTGACCACTTTAAACAAACATACTCTTTCTACCTATAAAAACGTATTTTCATGCATGTTTTTTTACGTTAGGGACTCTTTAATGAATTTTCTTAGTAAATTACATATCAAAAAAAAATTGTAGAAAACGAAATTTTTAGTTTCAAGAAGGGGCGCGTGTTTTACGTGGCTATCTTAGATTATTTTAACAGTAAAAATTCTTTGGCAAGTGTTTTTTGTCCCCACCAACCGCCAAATGAATATTTTACACAATAAGTCAAAGTGTACGTATTTCTACGAAACCATGATTTGTTATGTTTGCATTTCCCCTTGGCTCATAAATTCTTACACTGATTGGCTCTGTTAATACTATTTCTACATAATTTGAAACAATTGATGATTTGTCACATAAATGAAGAAAAGGCAAAAAGTGAGAAATTATTTGGGTAAATTTCGGAAAAAATGTTACTCAAATTTCTGCTAAAAAACAAATCAGAATTCAGCTAAAAAGCTCGATTTTAAAGTCAAAAAGTAGCTAATAAACCCAACCATAAAATCAAAAGAGTGGGTCGTCCAATTGGCCATTTTTACCCCATTATGGCCAAATTATTATTCCCCACTTTAGCCATATTTCCGTCTTTATACTGTAATGGAACTGTTATTTTGGCTAACAATTTTAACTAATTAGCCAGAGATATTAGCAAATATCACAGCATTTTAGCCCATATATGAATATATGTGCTACTTGGGCTGGTATACAGGGTAGACCCTGTTAACAGGTCCAGTAAAACATATATTATGTTATACAGGAGAAGTGATAACTTTGAACCCCTTAAAATTTTTATATACGAGTTTCATCGTTCTATGTAACTTTAAGTGTCGTAATTTATTAAAAAAATATATATTTTTTGACAGCTGTCATAGATATTAATCAAATCGTATATAGCCGAAAGACCAATATCGGGAGTTTATAATTAAATCATAGCCGTACGAAAAAACGGTGAAAATTGGTTTTATCCTATAGTCAATATTATCTTATAAGTCTCAGGGCTTGAGCCCCCCCAAAAGTCAATATCTAGTTGCGCCACTGGATTAATGGTGAAATAATTTGCATCGTTGTATGTAAGTTTTTGTTTTCTATAAAGGAAATCATCCATCTACTGAATTTTGTGCAAATTTACACGAAAACTATCTAAAAATGTGCAGATACAAAATAGTGGAGAACCATGTTGCCGGGTTTTATAACAACATAACGAAACAGATATATACCCAGCTGGCACTAAAGTAGCTATAACTGTTTTCACTACTACTCTTTAAGGGCTTTTACGTATTTACTACTAATAATCTAACTATATATGAATAAACACCTTGGGTTACATGTTTTTAAGCATTATGTATGTATTTGTTCGAGGGCCGCCTATGTATGGAGGATGACGAGAGAGCCAGCCATGTGTTATGTGAATGTCCAGCAGCTGCCAGGATCAGGTTCCTTATTTTCGGTAGAGATATCCTGCTGCCCGAAGACTTGATGAATCCCTTATCAAATGCAATGATAAGACTCATTGAGGATTTAGAGTTGCTTGGGGAAGTGTAACCACAGAGTCGCAGTGGAGGGACGGTTTGATCCACTCACTTCTAACCTAACCTTCACGTATGTATTTGTTACTGCGAATAATACTTTATAGTAATTTCCTATGTAAAGTAATTATATAATTACTACTGCGAAGCAACTACTTACAAAACTGACTTCAAGGTCGTCATTTCTTTTCAGTGACATAATAATTTTTCAAAGTTACTTCTTCTATTCTGTTTACTAAATTACAACGTTTAAGTATCAGAACTTTCCTGCACCTTGCAGCGACTAACCTGTTACGTCCAAATGTACTCCTATAAGGTATTACTATAAAGTAAAACGGGTCGTTGCTCGTTGCAGAGTAGGTCTAATGTTATTTTAAACTGACTATTACCAGACTTTATTCTTCGGTTGCAACTTAGAAGTAAGAATTACAGTAATTATTTACTACAAGGAAACTATTAGCTCTTGTAATTGAGATTGCGGATATAGGGGGCGCTGGTACGAGATTCTATCTACAGTGACTTTATAAGAACAGTGGCGACAATAGAAACTCACCCGCCATATTGATATAAAATTTCTAAAGGTTTAAATAGGCGCACACATATTATCGTTAGTTTTTCTCAAAATATGACTAAATTAATCTACCTTAACACATTAATATAAGAAAATTGGTTAAGCTAAAAGGTTAACTAATGAAATTATTATTAATATCAGTCTTTAAAGAGCAATATGCAGCAGAAAAAAAAATCAAAATTTACTTTACATTGACATCCTCTGTCAGCGTCAGTTGTACAGGGTGATCAGTTAAGGGTAGCGAGCGGCCATATCTCATAAGATATTGGTCGTATAGATTTGAGAAAAAAAATCGTAATAAAAGTCGCCAAGAGAAATGGTGAAAATTATTTACGAGTTTGTCAAACGTCCGCTAGAGGGCGTAACAACCAACACCAAGTAGAGAAATGGGGTTTTTATAGAATTTTGCCTAATGAAAATATATCGGTGATATCATTTTCATATTTAGTGACCATTTCCCTACACTTTTTGTCTAAAATGTTTTGTTCTATATATCAAAATAAAGCGGAGGGGCTGTTTTTTCAAACAAACCAAGATGTCTCCCGTTTCTTTTGACCGATTTTAGCAAACTTAGGCTCATATGAAAGAGCATAATTTGCACTACAAAACGCTTATTTGGTTTTGAATTTTTGACTTTTGCTGGCGTTAACTGAATTAGTAGTATATTTTTTAGTTTTTTTTCAAAAAAAAAACAAATGTAATGGTATATTCATTTTTACATATTTTAAAAGGGGACAAATTTCTCTATAATTTAATGAAAATAATTTATCATCTACCTTTTTTTGAACCGTTGATATTGACCAAAATATTATTTTATTTTATTAAAAAATGGCACGCCACTGCTTTTTGTCAAAATAGAAATCATTTTCGTAATAACTTATTAGTTGCTAACAAAAAGAATCTCTTGACTTTTTTTCGTTAGACGAACGGTTTTGGATTGAAAAAATAAGATGTTTAACAATGAAAAATCTTAATAAAACTGTCCAACAACAGCAGGAGCAATAACACTAAAAACAAGAACATGGAACTTTAAAAATAAACGTTAAAAATAAATTAATAGTTTTGTCGTAAATGTTGTCCATTATTTTGAATGCACTGGTCCAATCTCTTCTGGGTGGAGTTGACAGCTGTCTCAATTTCCGCTCTTGGTATAATATTTATAGCGTTTTGAATTTGGACTATCATGTCTTCTCTAGTTGGTCGAGTTTTATACACCAAATCCTCTATTCGGCCCCAAAGATAAAACTCAAGGCAGGTTAAATCGGGGGACCATGGTGGCCAGAAAAATAGACTGCCTCTACCAATCCCGGTTAGGAAAATGCCTGTTCAAAAAATCTTGCACATTTCGTGAATAATGTGCCGGGCATCCGTCTTGTTGAAACCACATGTTTCTTCTTACATGTAAAGGCACATTTTCTAAGAGTCCTGGTAAATCGTTAAATAAAAAGTTCAAATACATGTCACCGGTTAGATTGCCATTAAAGATGTGCGGACCGATAATAGCACCATTAATAACATTGCACCAGACGTTGAAGCTCCATTGTCCCTGCTGATAATCTTCACGTAACCAGTGTGGATTAGTGTCCGACCAGTAATGCACGTTATGAAGATTTACCCTGCCATTACTGCAAAACGATGCTTCGTCTGTCCACAATATTTGTGACAAAATATGATGGTTTTCCCTAATGAAGTCTCTAAGCCAGTAGCAGTAATCGAGCCTACGTTCAAAGTCAGTGTCATTTAGGGCTTGATGAATCACGATGTGATATAGATGCATTTTAAAATCCATTAATATTTTTTGCACTGAGCCATAGGATATTCCTAAATCTCTGGAGATCTCTCTTATGCTTAAATGGGGGTCTGCATGAATATAAGCCAACACATTTATAATGTTATCTTCTCTTCTTACTCTACGATTTCTTCTCAAAGTTGGAGTTGGTTGCACTTGGCCATGTTGCCTTAAACGTAAGGCTAAACGATGAAAAACCATTCTCGAATGGTGTCTTCGGAGGGGATAACGCAGTGCATACTGCCTAGAAGCAATCGCCGCATTTTCAAAACATTGAAAATAAATTCTCAACATATCAAAGGCTTCTTTATTCGTAAAAGGCATGATTTTTTGTAAAAATACTTTTTTCATAACATTAAATTAGATGTCAATAGCAGGAACTATCAAAACGAATATCAACGTGATTGACAATTTGGTGTTTTGTTTCTTACGGTAGATCATGGCCTGCTTCGCTTAAATGCGATGTTAGTTAAGTTTGATTTTTAATTTATGAAATAATAATAATTATTAATAATAAATTATGAACTAAAGCATTCTCCCGTTAATTAAATGATTATTAATGATAAAAATAATAGGTAATAATTTTATTATTGTGAGATGTAATATTTAAAAATAATTTTGAACCTTATAGTTATCATTGTTAAACATCTTATTTTTTCAATCCAAAACCGTTCGTCTAACGAAAAAAAGTCAAGAGGTTCTTTTTGTTAGCAACTTATGTGACTACGAAAATGATTTTTATTTTGACAAAAAGCAGTGGCGTTCCATTTTTTAATAAAATAAAATAATATTTTGGTCAATATCAACGTTTCAAAAAAAGGTAGATGATAAATTATTTTCATTAAATTTTGGAGAAATTTATCTCCTTTTAAAATGTGTAAAAATGAATATACCATTACATTTGTTTTTTTTGAAAAAAACTAAAAAATATGCTACTAATTCAGTTAACGCCATCTAGCGACGCCAGCAAAAAAAAATTCAAAACCAAATAAGCGTTTTGTAGTGCAAATTATGCTCTTTCATATGAGCTTAAGTTTGCTAAAATCGGTCAAAAGAAACGGGAGACATCTTGGTTTGTTCGAAAAAACAATTAAACTTCCCCCACCGCTTTATTTTGATATATAGAACAAAAAATTTTAGACAAAAAGTGTAGGGAAATGGTCACTAAATATGAAAATGATATCATCGATATATTTTCATTAGGCAAAATTCTATAAAAACCCCATTTTTCTACTTGGTGTTGGTTGTAACGCCCTCTAGCGGACGTTTGACAAACTCGAAAATAATTTTCAGCAATTTCTCTTGGCGACTTTTATTACGATTTTTTTTTCTCAAATCTATACGACCAATATCTTATGAGATATGGCCGCTCGCTACCCTTAACTGATCACCCTGTACATGTAGGGACATGTTAATGCTTTACTCTAATAATCTAGTACAAACTTACGTTTTCATTTAGATTTTTAACAAATAACAATGTTGTGTGTGCAAGTGATTAATGACAGTTGTCTCCCAAGTGAATTTAGTAACAGTTAGTACAAAATAAAGTTTCTTTTATGCTAATCTATGAGAGCTTCTACCTCAAATTGGGGTGCTGAATAAAGTAAAACATACACTAAGACATGAAACAATATTGTCTTTACAGCAAAATAAAAAAAGAATGATGTACAATATTTAATAACCTTTCTTTATAACTTAAACTTAGATATTTAATGTCATTCTCATTTAAACCAAAAATACTTCAGGCAAAAAGTTGAAATTTTTTATGGCCAATGGCTTGGAACTTATTGTTTGAATTAATATTCATTTTAATAGTCACAAAAACTAATAAAATAATACACTAAAACAACAAACATCATAAGAAACCCACGTATTGTCGCCACCGTCCTTATAAACTCCCTGTAATTTAGTATGCAGCCTTTAAACTCCATTATTCGGTCCGAATTTGTCAATCTTAGTCAGTTGTGTATGTGTTGTAAACGAAAACCTACGAGTAGTAACAAGTTAAAATGACAGTGGCGATACGTCCCATAAGAAAAAAGTAGCTTTCGTCATTCATCCACATTTTATAGAAAATTAAAAATGTCATAACTTGGTTATGTCATACCTGAACAAAACAACATAAAGCGGTATTTTAAGAAAACAAAAAATAAAACGAAACAAATAGTTATGGTAGATAACTTTATTCGTACCACATCAGTTTTCAAGGCATTGGATATAGGGTAAAAAGAATGGACCACATTTTGAACAACTCAATATAACTTCTTTATTTAACAAAACAAAATTAGGAAAAAATTCTGAAATATAAAGAAACTAATTTCCTTTCCCTTAGCTTAAATAAAGTATGCAAGAGAGAACAAAAATAGTATATAAAAAAATAAAAACGTTTTGCAAACAGTGGCCCATCTGTCCTCCATAGAGGAGGAGAGATGGACCATCTACTGGAGGAGAGATGGATCCTAGCGATTTGTCTTCTTCTTCAGTGTTATCTTGCTACCGCATTCCTGGCACAGGTTCACGAATGAAGTGCATCCATCTTGCAACCAACGGTGACATGCCACGCACTGCAACCAGTCGTCCTTCCGTGTGGTTACACGGTAGTTAACCTACGAATTCGTTCTCATAATCATAAGTCTGTCTTCTTCGGATGACGAATCGTTCAGCAATATCTCCGAAGAATCTGATGATTCAAATGACTGTACGCGAACTTTTCTTATTTGTACTTTTGCAGAATATCTCTTCTTGGCAGTTTTCGTGGCGTTTTTCTTTGATTCTACTTCCTTTCTTTGATTTATATATTCAGGGGTTGTTATAACTCCTATTATTTGCCTTCAATAGCTCTTTTTGCTGCTTGATGAACGACAGGAACTGGAGAGATTTCATCCAATGCCTTTCCTGGTGTAACATTTTTAACAGTAGTTCTTTTTAATGGTGTAGTCTTGTTACACTGAGTTCCAGATGGCCCTGATTGTGGTTCTATATCTCTTGGCTGGGAAGAAACTGTTTTCACTAATGTCAAAATTGGATTTAAAACTTCATTTCTTGGTTCACACTGGATAATTTGTTGATTGTCCTCTCCTTGTTGAACAGTTGTTTGATGAATCGTTTCTTCGGCCAAAAACGCATAATCTGATCATTAAAAGGCGCAATTTCGTGGATCTAAAGGCTGAGATACCATTTTGTGCTGTTGCAGCTCGCCCCCATTTTTCGCTAGTTTTCCGAACTGCATTCTGTTTAGTTTTCGGTTGGGAGTGCTCCTCAAAAATTTCGGCAGGATTCATAAAATACCCCTTCAGCGACTTAAAAAAGGCGCGGTCGAGTGGTTGAAGGTAGTGGGTTGTATGCGGAGGTACAAAAAAACAAAAAACATTTCAACATTCGTGGTGTGAAATTTTAACAAACACGTTCCAGCTGGTTTTCTTGGGTAAAAATGATTTTGGAGTCAATCAAAAAAGATAGTCGAATTTAAAAGCTGACTTTTCGCTCATTACTATACGAGATCCCGGGGGCAAGTCCTTTTTTGGTTCTTGCCCTTGAAAACACAGAATGGAGGCAAAAACATTTCAGCATTGCAAAAAAAATGATTGTTTCGCCCTTTTCGCCTTACTAGAACACATTTTGACCCTTTCTGAGCAAACTTCCCCAGCTCTAGTATTGAGCTGAATTTTCCTGCGGCATTAAATATATGACCAGGTTTATCGTGCAGTGAGTGCTGAATTAAAAGTTGTTCAAGTTTGGTAAAATAATTGTTAATAGTTTCTCTCGACATTCCTGCAACTCGCGCGATGCTAGTGTTCTCTGCTTTTCGAACTGCAATGTCAGGGCGTCGTCTTGAAAAAGATTGCAGCCATTTGATTCCAGCTTTGCCTAAAAATTACCTATTCAGATTTCGATCAGAAATAGAAATAATATATGCCTACCTTCCTTTTCATCGAATTTTGTTTTTATTCCAAGTCGCTTTGCCAGGTTGAATGCCATTTGCCTCACCTCGCCTCTAGTGGGTGCAAAGCCATTTGTCTGAAGTTTCTTTATGTGAACCGCCAGCTTTTCTTCAACTGTAGCACCTAGCACTGAATCAGGACCAAGGCTATCCCTTTTCGTCAACTGGTTTTTATGAAGTCGCCGCTTTAACGTAGTTTTTGGAATGTCAAAATTCCTAGCGGCTTCATTTACACCCATTTCCTGAGAAACAACTGCAGTTATAGCATGGTCTAAGTTATCTGAACCATTTTCCTCTAGGAGGTACATTTCGCTTGCGTGTGTAAACATTTGGCATGATTCTAAAATTAATAACGCAAATTAAGCCCAGGCACATCTCTCCTCCTAATATCTGGTCCATCTCTCCTCACCCTGGAGGAGAGACGGACCAGTGTGCTCCTCTTCTCTGGCGCGCCACAGATGCACGAATTCAGGTTATGGTAACAGTTAAAGAAATAACTAATTGAAATATCCACAAATGCTTTTGAAAAACTCACCTGAATATTTCGAAACTTGTTAGACAAAACAATAAAGTGAAATTTTAAGCACTAATCGAAATAAAATATGTCGTAAACAATAAAAAATATCTGATGAAAACACATGTCAGCCGTCTCACATGGATCACTCGATGCAACTGCCAAGGTTTAGTAAAGCACGCACTGTTGCCGTATTTGCCGCAAAAATCGCAGTGGTCCGTCTCTCCTCCCGGTCCATCTCTCCTCCCTTTACCCTAAGTGAGGGCTGCGTATTTAAAGAATCCAAAACTATGAAAGCGTATGGGGGCAGTCGTAGACACTTGATGTTAAGTAATTTTCCCAGTAAAGAAAGGCAGCTAACTTCAAAGTAAAAGTCCAAGAGAACGCCATTGTTTATTTTCATCTTTCCTATAAATATTTAGCTATGATGTTTATTTTTGTGAGTATAAAGATTAACAATGCATACAAATTAAAAAAAGAATCACTCTTTATAACAAGATATTTAATGACATTTACTATTTAAACCAAATTCCAAAATTAAATTTTTTAGATTTAAATTGGCCGATATATTTGACCAAAATAAATTGAAAATTAATGAATTTTAAAGGCGCGCAACTATCATCACCATATTCACCAAAGAAATTGCTTGCGTTTTAATTTTAGGTCCTTAGCATAGCTAGAAAACTAACACAAGTATCCTACCTCGACAACTAATAACAACACCATTTTCCCAATTATTTGAGCGTTTGTAGTCGCCATAACTGTTTTGCTTGTACTAAAAAAACCATACATCTTTTTAAAACGGATTAAATAAAGGCAGAAATAAGGAAGTAACAATTAGGGTGAATTATTACTATTCGGCTTCTTAAATGGAATTACACAATTCCATACTATCTACGTAATCGTCACAGTCACAGTTACATGTTATTCACGAAATAGTTAAGCTAAAATTGTTCCCCATTTTGGTAATGACTACGTAGTCTCAGTTTAAGCACCAAATTCCAGTTACTTCATCGAAAATACTTGTAGTAACAATGCGTATTCATGACTAAAAGTGCTACTTGGGCAGGCTGTTTCAAATGAGTATATTGAAGTTAAAAAGTCGGTTGAATTAGGAAATTATTTGTATTTTTTTGCTCATTTTGATAGTAAAAACAGAACAACAATTGATCATCACGTTTTCGAATAAATGGGAAATTTTTTTTAATGGAACACTCTCTATATTTTTTGCTAGAATGATAGATCTTTTTGAGCAATTGAGGTTTAAAATTGCCAATGGCAATTTTGAAGTCGTGGGTTGCCACGACTTCAACATTGACGGCCGGCAGCCATGACAAAAAACAAAAAACTAGTTTGAAATTTTTATTGTCATTAGGTATTTTAATGGATAAATTTATTTGCAGTTCTTACGTATATATTTGATTTCCATGACATTTACGCTCTGACATATCGTCGGCCTCATATGAAAATTGCCTAAGTACCAAAATGTAAATTTTACAGTACGCGAAAGAACAGTTTTTACCTAAGAATAATAATAATGCTGCATTTTTCTTCTCTAATGTTTTTTTTTGTGAAAAATAAATTGAGAAATGTTAAAGGAAATGTTTTTCTATAGTTTGGATAATTTAACGGACTTAGGTAAATATCACATGAAAACTCGTTACCTTTTTGGACATACGCAAATTTCATTTAAAAACGCAACCATTTTACCATTAACATTTTTTATTAGCTACTTACAAAAGAACAAAACACTATACACTATACTAAAAAATAATTCTAAATAAAATATTAGCTACAAAAAGAAAGCTTATTCATGTTCAAGACTATCATAAAAAGGATGGTAATCTGGCTTTATTGTACTTTTTAGGGATTGGAGGTGTTCAAACTTTTCACGTTTAATTTTTAGTTTACCTTGGTAAAGTCTTGGCAGTGGTTCCACGGGGACAATTGAGCATTTCCTATTGAATCTGACGTGAAGTATTTGAAACTCATTAGAATGCCTTATCTTATATTCTGTGGACCTGAATTGTATTTTAACGCTCTAATATCTTGCACAGTTGGGTCACCAGTTTTACATCCAGGACGAATTGAATTGAAAAAGTTGATTTTGGAAAAATCCTTAAAATAAGCGTGGTTTAAATATTCTACCTCATAGGGTCTTGGGTTCTTTCTCGCAGTTTTTAATACATTAACGTAGTCGACTGGTACAGTTATTACCCTTCCTGAAAGCTTCCTTTCAATTGTAGAATGCATAGAATCGCATTCCATTTGCGTATGCCCCTTTTCTAAATATTTTTGAATAACGCAAACATTATTTTCAATTGAAAAATTTAAAAGGGCATTCGACAAAATGGAATTGCGATTCTGTGCACCACAACCGTCACTGTACAAAATAATTAGTTTATTGTTGGGATCCATGGTTGGTAAGACCTTGGAAGATACAAATGTACAAATAATCGAGGCAAAACAGTTTGCCTTTAACTCTCCTTCTCCCTGGTGCCAGAGGAAACAGTAACCATACTTTGTATGAAGATTAAAAAAAGTGAAATTATGAAGAATTAATTTAGTTTTGTAATAAAGTGCAGACACCTTCGACTGTGGACACAATAAAACGGATTGAAGATCCATGGTGAAAATGTCATTCAATGACTCCTTGTCTTTTTCTTTTTCATTTCGCGCCTCATCTTTCTTTATTCTGTGTTCTTGATAAATTAGGTCTGAAACATTTCCTGTCTGGTGTCCAACACAGATGTCACATTCGTCTTTTTTGGTACTAAAAAGAGCCAAATTTGATTCTTCAAAAATATATTTAAAAAGGGTTAATCCAGCTGGTTCAATATTTCTGTCTGTTAACAAAACATTTTTGTAAAAATCGTAGAGTTCCGTTTTGTTTTTCCAGCGGGGCTCTAGGTAAAGTTTAGAAGAGGACTTCCAGCAATAATGTGATTCTAGCTTTGGCAAATTGGCAAAAAATCTCTAATTGATTTGTGTTTCTCATTATTTCTTAAATGTTTTTTTTTCTCAATATTGTTACCATTAGTTTTTGCATTAGATTTTTGGGTTTCAACAAAGACTTTTATTTAACCAGAAAGTGATGGTTCTCATGCACACTTCTTGAAGTTTTCTTTCGTTCTTACGCACAACAAACTTGTTATCCTTCCTTCCCATATACGAGGCCCCTTCTTGCCTCTTTTTCTTGTTAGCGTTATATTGCCAGTCTTGACTGTCACTCAATCTATTTTTCTTTCTTTTGCGTTTGGTATTCTCATCATCTAAGGCACCATTTTCTTCTTCCTCCTCTGAGCTGCTCTCTCTTTCCATTAAGATTTCATCTTCATTTAATCCATATTCTTCTTTTTCCTCAGCAGTATAGGTCTCAATGTTGAAACTTCTATTTCACTTGCATTAATGTTTTTAGAGACATCACTAAAACCTGACATAGTATCACGTCTATAAAAGCGTCCAAATCATTGGTGTTATACAGCCCTATGGTTTTCTGGACGAAATCCTCATGACCGCTTAAACTGGGATCGATATTTTCTTGCAAATCTTTTGTTGAAACATTTAGAATTTTCTGAGCCGGGATACATTCCTCTTTTAGATTTTCCATTGCGTCGGCGTCGGATACATTTTCTGAGTTGGAAAAAATTATAACGTTACTTAAAACGGCAACTTTTGGTCGGGTTTTCGAAGTGGTTGATTAACAATAGGAATCTTAGGCTTGTTTTTAGCTTGCATCGAAGAAGCACCATCCTCATCCTCACGTTTAAACTTCACCACATTGTTTAGTATTCTATAACTTCTTGAAGTTTTATCCATTCTGAAAAAAAAATTTAAGGCTGTTTTATACTTATCCAGTAGCGGGTGCAATCTGACCCCGTGTAAACACTTACATGACACCACTACCATGCCAATGCTGACGTGCTAGTGAGACTAACGCCAGATACTGGATAATAGTGTTTTGCATACATTATAGGCGAGTTTATTTATTACGTGGCAAATAGATTTGCGGTTAAATCAAAAATCATGTGACAAGTGTCATTTACTCAATTTGTTCACAAACGTAATTAATAATTATAATGTAATAAGTAAAATAAATAAAACTCTCTGGCCTAATCTGAAAGTTGCGTAACTCCATTTCACATTAAAAAAGAAAAGTGCCTAAGTCCTATAGCTAATAATTTTTAACTACTGTTTAAAATCATTTGTAAGGAATATTTTTTGACTAAACTTACTTACCTTGACTGTTTGACAGCTAATAACGACAATTGTATCACCAAGAAACTTATTTTGAAATAATTGAAAGCAAGAATTGCGAACACAAGCTATTCAATCAAGATTAAAGTATTGAATGCGCGGACTTACGCAAAATTCACGTTGTGACAGATAACGTCGGATTTAGGCAACATTCATTTCGGTATTTTGTGGTGCTATCTAGTAAGTAATAGCTAAAATTTAATGTTGGTTTATGAAGTTCGACCTGCTTAAGAAGATGGCATTAAAATCCAGATTTTAGTAAAAAGTGGACTTACGCAATTTTCATATGAGGCCGACGTTATTCTAGTTGCTTTAATTTGAGTTTAAGTAAGTTAACAAAAAATAGTTTTCACACATTTAGAAAAATGTGACATGCTAGAAACGCACAAAGTGTGCCAGTACAGAAAGTTTCGATCTAATGAAATAGTGTTTAAGAAGCCAGTGCGACGGGAAAGACTATTTCGTATAAATGAAGAGGCAGAAATAAATGTCCTGGCGTATTTTGAAGCTTGCAGCGAGAATTCGAAAAGAGACTATTCTCGAGATCTTGGATGATCTTTGGGTACTATTCACAGGATTAAAAAAAAACGCAAGTAAGTACTCTACAAGTATAGACCTACCAGGTGACCTAGGGGGAATTTGGTTACTTCCAAGGCGTGCGTAATTTTTAGGCCTCCCTCAAATACATTTACCTGAGAAGTGTCCTTCGTTGGTATTTTTCCTTCAGTTTTGCTTCCAAACTTGAAACCTATCATTAGATAATTACGTCTCTATTCTCTAATATGAGAAATATTCATTATTAAAGCACTTGTGATTTTAACACCAACATACTTTATGGACTGGACGCAAATTGCATTAGGCAAGTAAATTAAATGCAATGATAAAACCTATACGTTTTAAAGAGGTTAAAAATTTGGTTTTATGAATACTTTATTAGTTAGACTTACAATCTTTTCATTAGGTTTTATGAAGGCATTTAACCAAGACCAGTATCAATGTGTGGTGTGGCCTTATTGATTCAAAAATAGTGAGGCCTATCTTTTACGATTTTACGTTGACAGGCGAGCGTTACTTACAACTACTTAGAAATCACTTGGGGGAATAGAGTGTCTATTCGGACGCGAGAAAGAAAGCTTCGAAAATGCCAAATGTGATTTTGGCGAAACGTCAGCAAAACTGTTCTTTTCAGAACGACAGTAGTAAACGGATGTACACCCGGAATGAAAACACATTGTATTTTTCCATCCGTGAAGGAGTAAAAACCAACATATATATATATATATATATATATATATATATATATATATATATATATATATATATATATATATATATATATATATATATATATATATATATATATGTATGTTTTCATTCCACTTACACCAACGTCATAACAAGAAAATGATCCTTGTATATATATATATATATATATATATATATATATATATATATATATATATATATAATGTTCCATTAAAAAAAGTACTTTTCCCATTTATTCGAAAACGCGATGATCAATTGTTTTTCTGCTCGTTTTACCTTCTTAAACAGAAGAAAAAGTACTAATACTTTGCTAATTTAAGCTCCAATAATAACGAAGTTAGCAAAAGTGCCGACTTCATTTAGACCAGGCTGTATAATAGATACAGATACACAATGAAATTTGCGTAGCTCATTTTTATTCTCTTAGTTACTTAAATCTCAGAAAGTCTTCCCATTAAGCCCATTAAATGCCTGTTGGTTTAAAAAGAACTTTAAGAAGGTTTTAACGTGGGTTAGTAAGACACCTTTTTCAAATTGGAAATAAGGCTACAAAGAGTCAAATACTTCAGACTAGTTTTAATAATGATTTAACATAGCTATTAAATCGCTTAGTTCAAACAGATTAATCTTTACAACCGCCATAGATCAAATAGGTTTTAAAACTGACTGAGAATATTCTAAATGGTTTTATTACGGTAAACGAAGTAATAACAAAACTTTTTTCTTCTATAAAATTGTTAGTTGTTTTAGGTCAAACATAAAAGCAGTCATAAAACCTATAAGTTCTATCATTATTCCAAATCAATCTTGTGATAAAGCTAGATGATCTTTTCTTTTTTGAAGATCCACAGACTCAAAGTAAAAAAAAACGAGTTTATTAAATACAGGCAATAAGTCGAATAAAATTAAGAAACCTGAATATTTCTAAAGGCAAAAAAAATTGTTATTATAAAACCAAACATAGTCAATTATCCGTGGAAAATAAAAATCGTCTATGTAGTAGAGTTTTTTCGTTGGCCGTATTTCCCGCATCGAAAATATTTCTTAAGAAAGAGTCAGCTGAAGATAAAAAAGCTCAAATAACAAACAAAAAATAAAAAAGCATAAATAACAGAAGTGGGCATTCCTCTGCTTCGGTGTCTAAATTCTCCCACATTTTTCAGAGATCATATTTATCCTGCTTGAACGAAAGACTGGTATGTTCAATATCACAGGGATTTTTCCCCGTTTGGTTTTGTCGGGAAGCGAATAGGGTTACAGCTTGGATTTTATGGTTTGGCAACCATAATATGCCGCCGTTCTGGGAGCTCCGAGTGCTCTGGCTAAATACAATTTTTTTCTCACACAGCCCAATGCTTTTTGTAGCCATTGGTATGGCCAGAATTTAAGCATTCTTACAGCATTTTGATTTTTTCTTTTGAATTCGTTAAGGCATTGTTAAAACCCGATGTCTTTAAACTTGCATTAAGAGGGCTACATTAAAACTTTATTGTTTTAACACTACCTTGAGAATTGCAAGATGATTTTAAGATTTTTTCCACCATTTTGTTTGCTGTTTGGAGTAATAGTTTACAAAAGTGGTGCATTTAAAACATATATTTTATATTAAAATTTATTTTTTTATTTATTTTTATCATTTCCTACATGTGTTATATTAATAAGCTATTTTTCTACGTATTGTTTGCATTTTTTATGTAACTAGTAACTAGTTGTAGAAAGTAAGAAATTAATAAATTTAAAATATCTAGGCTTTACTAAACGGACAGGTAGATTTGCATAATTCCCCATTGTTAAACCTTTATTAGTCTTAATAATTGTAAATTTCGATATTTTTGTTGACTTGTTTTTGAAAGATGTATTTATGAATATACACTACACTAACTAGGCTATGCAGTAGAATACTTAGAGATTATATAGAATAGAATAGAATAGGATGTATTACCAGAAAATCATACATTTCGTACACAGGATCGTCAAGAAATTTACAATAAAATAAATTATAGTCAATGAATAAATACAATAAAATAATATAACCATACTAATCAATATCAAAATAAATAGAATTTATATAGCATATAAACAAATAAATAAATAAATAGTAATAAATAAAACAATAAACAATAAACATTCTACCAAGCCTGACAATCATCAGGGACAATCACCAAAAGACAACAAAAATCTTAATAAAATAAATATAAATTTGCCAAATACTCCTTCGTTTTCACTCCTTGTAATTTATAAACTCCGCTGTAGAATAAAAAGCCTTGTCCAGGAGAAATTCTTTTACAACATTTTTAAAAATTTTACCTTGATACCGTTTGAATCTTTGTGACAGTTTATTGCATAAATACACGCAGTTGTATAAAGGGGATCCTCTGAAAAAAGTTTTTTTATGTTTAGGCATCTTAAGTATCTCAGTATTTCTAGTAAAATGCGAATTAGCTTCGCCTAGCCTATCATATTCAGAAGCATTATCTTGAACACAAAACAGGCATCTCAATATATATAAACACGGAACAGTTAATATTTTCTTTACTCTGAACAGTGTTCTACTATATTATTAGATATATGGCTGAAAACCATTGCGTAATATGCTGTTAACATACCCGCTTCGTCAAGTGCATTTTTGAGATTTAAGATAGCAAAATATGCCGAATTAAATTTGGAGCCGATATGGTCAATGTGTTTTTCAAAAGATAAGGTTGAGTTAATATATGTGCCTAAAAACTTTGTACCTTCAGAGAATTTTATTTTCGCGTCTTTTTGAAATATTAAGGAGAGAGGGTTCCGAATAAATATATTAACAAATACGGTCTTGTCTGGGTTTACGATTAACTGATTCTCCCGACACCAAGCCTCCATATTAACACATATTCGCCTTACTTTATGAGCGAGGATCTCCGGGTCGCAAGAAGAAACTACCACCGTCGTGTCATCGGCGTACATAGTAACGTGATCAGCACCAAGAGCGTCCGGAAGATCATTAACGTACAACAGGAATAGCAACGGACCCAACACTGAACCCAGTGGTACCCCAAGTTTTATTTCCTTAGGTATCGACAAGGTATTACCACACTTTACTTTCATATCCCTATCCGATAGGTACGATTCAATCCATAGCAACAGATTACCATGAATACCCATATTGAAAAGTTTTGATATAAGCATAGTTTTGTTAATTGTATCGAAAGCTATAGACAAATTAAAGAATATAGCTACAACATATTCGTGTTGATCCAGTTTCGAATATACAAAATTTAAGAAACTCCTAGATGCAGACTCAGCTGATTTGCTGGACAAAAATCCATGCTGACAGCTGCTAACAATTTTGTATTTCGATAAAAAGGCAGTAATTCTGGAATGTATTATTTTTTCGAAAATTTTTAAGTATCGAAATTTGCCTGTAATTTTCAATGTTTTCACTACAGCCTCTTTTTAATATTGGAGTTACAATTGCTATCTTTAATATCCTCGGAAAAATGCCATGGTCAAGACTAAGAATAATTAATATTGTCAGTTGGTTACAAATATATTGTTTAGCTGCCTTGATCAAACCAATGTTAAGGTTATAACTTCACGTTTTGTAACACCTAATAATACTATCGAGTTAGGTAGTAATTCAGGAACTGTACCAGGTGCATCCACTCCATGATATTTATTTTCTAGCTTTTTTGAAGCCATCGTACTAAAATAATTTATAAGATGGTTCAGTAATAATATTGTTTTTTATTTAGATACCGAATGTAGCCAATACGATGAAGAACAAGGTAAATTTAGAGCTGGCCGTTTCTGTACGGATAACATTTTCTGCCTAAAACAAGTAATAGAAAAGAAAACCGTTCAAAATAGAGATGTACATCTAACGTTTGTAGACTTGAAAAAGGCTTATGACAACATACGAGTGAACAAAGTGTGGGGTATTCTGATTTCATCGCCTTTAACAAAAGCATTACAAAATCTGTATGCGGGTTCACTCTTCAAAATTAAGATTGGAAGTTATCTCTTCAACAGTTTCGCAGTAACTAAAGGACTAAGGCAGGGATGCTGTATATCTCCAACACTATTCAAAATATATATAGCAACCGCACTTAAAAACTGGACAAGAAAAATAAATAGAATGGGTATGGAGTTCAGCAATACTTGCCTATATACTCTCCAGTTTGCAGACGAGTCGTAATCGCAAATGATAAAGACGACTGGAGTACATGGTGCGTAAACTGATTGAGGAATACTCGAAATGGGGATTGGAAGTAAATATCGGGAAAACAAAATATCTCTGTGTTGGTTTAGGACATGACATAAATCTTACTGTTGACAACAACAAAGAAATTGAATCCCGCCGGGAATACCGATATCTGGGAGTTGCATTCGATAGAACAGGCACCGATAAAAATCAAATAAGCTCGAGAATCATACAAGCTAACAGAGCAATACGCTGCCTTAATAGCATTTTATGGAATAAAGAAATATCGAAAAAAAAAATTCAACATATATGAAACCATGATAAAGAGTAGTCTTCTATATTATGAAGCAGAAACACGGAAAATCACGGAAAGAAATCGGAGAAGACCCGAGGCAGTGGAAATGGATGCAGATCATTAAGGATATCTAAAAGAGATCGACTAAGAAATGAAGATGTGAAGAACTGCATGATAATAGAGCGGACGATCACACTGGATATAGAAAAGAAGCAACTGATTTGGCATGGACATGTAAATCGAATGAACAACGAAGGACTTCCAAAACAATATCTAGAATGGCAACCTCAAGAACATCGGAAACGAGGAAGACCCAAAACAAGCTGGAGTACCGATATCGGGGAAGCGATAAGTGCTAGAAACTTTAGGGAAGACCTATGACAGCAAAGGAAGAGCTTGAGCGTCGGAAAACGTCGCAAAAACGTTCTAAATATATATATATATATATATATATATATATATATATATATAATATATATATATATATATATATATATATATATATATATATATATATATATATATATATATATATATATATATATATATATATATATATATATATATATATATATATATATATATATATATATATATATGGAGGAGACCCCGTACATCGAAAGATAGCTAAAAGGTATATCGTAATATACACATCTTTGAAATGAAACAATAACAGCTTCCTTGGACAATAGAGTCGAACGTTTATTACTAAGCCAACGTTTCGGCACCAATTTGTGCCATCATCAGGGTTCTACAGCTGAGCAAGAAAATCCTTTGGCTTTTAAGTGATGCTAGCTTCTTCATTGAAGTTGACCAATTTTTCAAAGAATACAAAGCTTCTTTTCAATACTGAGTCAAGATATCTCTGAAGAAACCCATGTCAGTAGTTCCAGCAAAAAACAGTAGATTTTATGGTAGGTTTTTCGTCCACTAATCCTAATCTTTGAAATGAAACAATAACAGCTTCCTTGGACAATAGAGTTGAACGTTTATTACTAAGCCAACGTTTCGGCACCAATTTGTGCCATCATCAGGGTTCTACAGCTGAGCAAGAAAATCCTTTGGCTTTTAAGTGATGCTAGCTTCTCCATTGAAGTTGACCAATTTTTCAAAGAATACAAAGCTTCTTCTCCATACTGAGTCAAGATATCTCTGAAGAAACCCATGTCAGTAGTTCCAGCAAAAAACAGTAGATTTTATGGTAGGTTTTTCGTCCACTAATCCTAATCTTTAAAATGAAACAATAACAGCTTCCTTGGACAATAGAGTTGAACGTTTATTATTAAGCCAACGTTTCGGCACCAATTTGTGCCATCATCAGGGTTCTACAGTAATAAACGTTCAACTCTATTGTCCAAGAAAGCTGTTATTGTTTCACTTCAAAGATTAGGATTAGTGGACGAAAAACCTACCATAAAATCTACTGTTTTTTGCTGGAACTACTGACATGGGTTTCTTCAGAGATATCTTGACTCAGTATGGAGAAGAAGCTTTGTATTCTTTGAAAAATTGGTCAACTTCAATGGAGAAGCTAGCATCACTTAAAAGCCAAAGGATTTTCTTGCTCAGCTGTAGAACCCTGATGATGGCACAAATTGGTGCCGAAACGTTGGCTTAGTAATAAACGTTCAGCTCTATTGTCCAAGGAAGCTGTTATTGTTTCATTTCAAAGATTAGGATTAGTGGACGAAAAACCTATCATAAAATCTACTGTTTTTTGCTGGAACTACTGACATGGGTTTCTTCAGAGATATCTTGACTCAGTATGGAGAAGAAGCTTTGTATTCTTTGAAAAATTGGTCCACTTCAATGGAGAAGCTAGCATCACTTAAAAGCCAAAGGATTTTCTTGCTCAGCTGTAGAACCCTGATGATGGCACAAATTGGTGCCGAAACGTTGGCTTAGTAATAAACGTTCAACTCTATTGTCCAAGGAAGCTGTTATTGTTTCATTTCAAAGATTAGGATTAGTGGACGAAAAACCTACCATAAAATCTACTGTTTTTTGCTGGAACTACTGACATGGGTTTCTTCAGAGATATCTTGACTCAGTATGGAGAAGAAGCTTTGTATTCTTTGAAAAATTGGTCAACTTCAATGGAGAAGCTAGCATCACTTAAAGCCAAAGGATTTTCTTGCTCAGCTGTAGAACCCTGATGATGGCACAAATTGGTGCCGAAACGTTGGCTTAGTAATAAACGTTCAACTCTATTGTCCAAGGAAGCTGTTATTGTTTCACTTCAAAAATTAGGATTAGTGGACGAAAAACCTACCATAATATACATATATATATATATATATATATATATATATATATACACACATATAGTTAGATAGTTAAAAGGTATACCATAATATTTTGTATATTATAAGCTGTCTAAACTATAGTTATGTTTTATTTTCTGTTAATACAGTTTTGCACCATTGGTGGACAAAAACATTTTCGGCGACGGAAACATAAATTATTTAATTAAATTTCAGCCTTTGCATTGAATTAGTTTTTTCACTGGTTCCAAAATAGCAATAAAAGTTCTATAAAAAATAACTTGATAAGCCATGTGAAATCTGCATAAACTTACCTTCTAACACCTTTTTACTCTTATTTTTGGAATATTAATCTTAATTAATTTCATGACTAAGCCAACGTCAAAAAAGTTCTATAGTAGAAACAACTTGGAAAATATTGTAAATAAATATCCAGAAAAATCATTAATCAGCCATACTGACTGTATCTTCAACATGCCCTTGGGAACTTGTTTGAGCATATAATAATGAAAAATTGCTGTTGCGGATATCTGTTTGGACGCGAACTTAAAATCGATAATGTATTCTAAGTGCTAACCCCCGCAGAAAAAAATATGGCAAGTAATATTAGTTATTGTTATTAATAATAATAATATTATTGTTATTATAATTAGGCGGTGGATTAAATTTATACAAGGTGTCCCAATTTTGCAGGGACATCAACCATCAAATTTTAAATGGGACACCCAGTTTAAACTATAGTCGATTTCGGTGTAGTTAGATTTTTTGAAAACTGGAGCTATTTTTCAAATCGCTATAAAAAATTGCAAAAATCTAAAATTGGTCATTTGGGTAGTAATTTCCAGTTTAAAAATAAAATACAAAATTTTTGTTCACACCTATATAGGGTGGACATACTACCAAATCAATCTTGCACCTTTTTAAAGTCAAAAAAGTCGATTTTTCGATGTTCAATACCTAAATTCATTGGTTACAGAGAAAATCGCAATTTAACAGAAAATCTCAATTACTCTCAAAAATCTATAGGAGGCCATGGAATGGATAATATATCTATTTGCGTAACTGTTGCTCTTACTTTATTCTATATTTATTTATTGCTAAATTTTAAATTTAAAACCATTATTGAAAATTAATATTAAAAACAAACTTCTTGAGGAACACAGCTATCAACATAAACAACAGATTACATGGAAATAGAAAAACAGGAAAAAGTTTTAAAAAATGACTATCTATTTGATTTTCCACATATTATCCGTTTTCTGCTATACACAGTGTATATCGCACTTGAATGTTTGCCACAGCGTTTCGGACGGTGTCACTATTATTAGGACTAATAACACAGGGTAACAAAATGAAAACAAAAATTTGGTGCCGGAAATCAAACATCTGATTTTAGATATTTTTAATGTGCTGATTCCAAAAATGCCACCAGTTTTTTTCTATCAGCTCTAGTTTTTGAGATACAGGTTACAGGGTAATTGATATTTTTTTCTGATAAAGGACAACAAATAAAGAGATAAATATGTGCTTAATCGTCAAAATAGAACTTTCCCAGAATCTAATTAACCAAATGGATACCTGGAATTATCCCTGATCCAACGTTCCTATACTAGGAACTACTCAATACACTGCTCTTAATTACTTTTATACCTGTAATTGCCTATGACCCGAGCCTTCTATACCTGCTTGGCTGTACTCGATTTAGTATATTACTAAGTTTTCCAAAGTAAAGTTGTACTATCATTTTGTATAAATTTTGGTCGTTTTGTAGTATAAAGTCACTAAACCGAAACAATGGCATCCACAAGCAGACGTACCTGTGTAAATCATCCCGATGTTTTTTGTTATGTGTGTGGTGAATACGCTTTGAAAGAGAGCAGAAAAACGATTTCTGACTTTGTGAAAAGAGCTTATCTTGCCTATTTTGCCGTTCATTTAGGAGATCAAGATAAATCTTGAGCCCCACATTTCATATGTAAAACATGTGTTGAACATTTGCGACAGTGGACAACTGGAAAGAGGAAGTGCCTAAAGTTTGGTGTACCAATGGTTTGGAGAGAACCGTGAAACAGTCATGACGACTGCTATTTTTGTCTCGTTAATATTAAAGGCATAAATAGAAACAATAGACATAAATGGACGTATTCTGATCAAGGTACCCGTTCCATTATTCAGCAGTCTACCCGAACTGACAGAAGATGATACAGAAACATCAACGTCTGACGAAGTTCAAAGAATTCAATCAGAAAACGACAGCGAATTTGAAGCAGATTTAGCAACTCCGCAGTGTTTCAGTCAAGAAGAACTAAACGATCTTATAAGAGACTTGAATCTCTCAAAGGAATCCGCTGAATTATTTGCATCCAGATTAAAAGAGAAAAATCTACTTTGTCCAGGTACTAATATTACATTTTATCGTAAAAGAGATAAGGATCTGCTGCTCCTTTTCGTTCAGGAAAATGACTTGATATTCTGTAACAATATAAAAGAGCTCTTAGAAAAAAAAATGGGTTTGCCTGAATACACTCCAGATGATTGACGCCTTTTTATTGACAGTTCAAAACTTAGTTTAAAATGTGTTCAAACAAACAAACAAACAAAAGTATGCTTTATTGCCGCAGAAAAATTCTACAATTTTATGGACAAAGCAAAATATACCTAAAAATAAGACATATCAAAACATTAATCGAAAATAATTTCGACAGGTCAGTGCTTTTTTTTTTAAAAATGTAAATTATCAATTTACCAAATCGTAAAACACACGTTAGAATATAGCATAACATTGCAAACAGTAAATGAATCATGATAACCTTATAAAAGTAAACAAACACACATGTACGAGGTGAATAATTTCGATGACATTGAAATCAAAATTGCAACTATGCGACCTTAAACTCTATGTTATTATAGTTATACAAATAATTGTGATGTTAAACAGAAGGTATATTGAACTAGTGTAGAATGTAGTATACAAAAAGAATTAAATTGTTTTTAATCCAATACCTAACAAAAATAATTAAGTTTTAAGTGAATGTTCGACAGTTCTTTTCCCTATATAATGATTTAAAAAATTCTATGCTATGAGTTAGGACATGACTCACAAAAGATTTAAGTAAACAAGCGAGTTTAGTGACAATTTAAAGAGACTTACTCACTGAAAAAAAAAATCATTAACGCTGTAAAATGGTCTCTCAATGAGGTATGCTTTGGTGTTTTTTCGAAATTGTGCAAGCATGGGGATAGATTTTAAATGTACTGGCAGATTGTTGTAAAGTTTTATGGCGTTGTAAATAATTGATTTTTTTATTAATTCTGTGGAAGGAATGGGAAGATAAATATCATGCCTAGAGTTTCTGGTAGGGTATACATGTTGTGGCCTTTCTGGGAGGGTGTTTATATGTTTTCTCAGCAAACATACCGTTTCCAAAATAAATAATGCAGGAAGTGTTAATATTTCATGTTTTTTGAAATAGTATTGGCAGTGAGCTCTATTATTTAGACCAAACAAATAACGAATGGTTCTCTTTTGAAGCATAAAAATAAATACTACGAAATTGCTCGGTGGTACAGCAGCCCCAAAAGGGAAGGCCATAGCGGAGGTGGGATTCAAATAAAGAGAAATAAGTAAGTCTGGCAGAAGGAACGTCTAGTTCTTTTGAAACTGATCGAATGGCGAAGCAGGCGGTAGAAAGTTTTTTAGTTAAGGTGTCAATATGATTAGACCATTTTAGGTTGCTATTTATATTTAAACCCAGGAATTTAACCGACTCTACGTATTCAATATTGCTGTTATGTACCTGAAGTGGTTGTAAAGTTCTCTTATAAGATAACGCCACCGTTTTATCGACGTTAAAACAAAGCATATTGGAATCGGACCAAGCCTTAATTATAACCAAGTCTTTGGAGATACTAGAGTGTAAAGACGTTGTATCAAAATCACTCCATGTTATGCTTGTGTCATCAGCAAAAAGGGAGATTCTTCCATTAATTTTAAGGTTCGTGATATCATTAATGTATAACAAAAAAAGAATAGGTCCCAAGACTGAACCTTGAGGGACTCCACTTGTAATCAACTTACAATCAGAATCGGAACCATTAGCCCTTACAAGTTGTTGCCTTTTTCCAAGATAAGATTTGAACCAATTTAAAGAAGTACCACGAATTCCATAAAAATGTAGTTTGTTTATCAGAATTTCATGACTAACACAATCAAAGGCTTTCACATAGTCACAAAAAACTGAGGCAGTTGGGTGGTTGTTATTGAGAGATAAGTAGACGCCTCTAAGCAACGTGAACATGGCGTCACTGGTGCACTTGTTGGGTAGAAATCCGAACTGCTCCGGGGATATTATCTGATGTTTCAGGAGAAATGGCATAAGACGGTTCTTCAGTAGCCTTTCGATGATTTTTGATAGCACTGGTAGTAGTGCAATTGGGCGATAATTGCAAGAGTTAGTTTTTTCGCCGCCTTTATGAAGTGGAATAATTATAGCTGTTTTAAAGCAATCAGGGAATACACCTTTTATAAAGGACTCATTTATTAATGTTGTAAGGGCCTCTATGACTGGGAGTGGCAAGTTCAGGAATATTCTAATTGATAGGCCATCAGTGCTACACGAAGATTTACTTTTGATATTATGTATTACCTTCAATAGTTCAGTGTTGCTAACGGGACTTAAGAAAAAGCTATCAGCTAAATTTTTTGAAGGAGGGAGAAACGAAAGAGGGTCCAAACTTGGCGAGATACTAGAGGTAACATTTTTGCTTACATTAATAAAATAATCATTTAGATCATTAGCCCCTGGCAAGATCTGAGTCACAGGGTTTGATTTGTTTCTGAGGTTATTGATGATGGACCAGGTTTCTTTTGAAACGTTATTAGAGTTTGTTAGACGTTTTCGGTAGTGTAATTTTTTTGCTGACTTAATAAGAGTAGTGTAGATCCTCCTATAATTAGAGATATAGTCGAGAATAAGAAAGGAGTCGGTGAATTTTTTTATATATGAGAGCGAGCGCATATTTTTAGCAGAAATTCGTATTCCTTTCGTGGTCCACGGTTTATGCCGCTTAGGTTTGATATTCTTAAGCGGGAAGGCCTTGTTAAAAGCACTTAAAGTTTTATTTAAAAAAGTTCTGAAGTTTGTGTTGACATTATCAGATTCAAAATTCCAATTGGTGTTAAAGCAAATATTATGAAATACTGAGAAATTTGCGGCCGAGAAAATTCTGTCCCGATGGCGAGATCTTGGTAAGGGCCTAATAGGTAAACTAAACCTGGAAATTACCGCCTCGTGATCGGAAAGACATGAGTTATAGACCTGTGATTGCACCTCTGATGGAGAAAAATCAGACGCCATGTAATCGATGATAGAAGAAGAGTTTTTTGAAATTCTAGTTGGCGAGGATACATGCATTGAAAGACCGAAAGAGTCGAATATAGAAATTAGATATTTCTGGATGGCACAAACAGTAGCATAGTCAATATTAAAGTCCCCGCATAGAATTTTTTTACCTTTAATCGGTAGGCTGTCTAGCAAACTTACCAGGCTATTTAAAAATGATTGTACATCAGAGTTTGGTGATCTATAAATACAAATTACATAAAGATCAAGGTTTTGATTATATACTATAGAGAATTCAAAAGAGCTATCCGCTAACAAATGATCATATTTAGATACCGACATGAAATCTCCATTTAGGGATAGAATCAGTGTTCCCCCATGAGCTGAGTTTTTTCTGTCATATCTAGCTACTGTGGTATACCTCTCAATATAAAAGGGCTCGTTTAGATTCAGCCAGTGCTCAGTAATTGCAACAAGTTGGGGGAACTCCAATTCTTCCAGAAATAGGTACAACTCGTCAGTTTTATTTCTTAGAGAAGCAATATTAATTAGAACCATATTAAGACTAGTAACAACAGGAAGTTTTGAGGAATCTAGTTCCTCAGGACACGTCGTGTTTTCTAAAAATTTTTTTTGGGAGAATTGCTGGTAAAATAATTTTTATGGCATTCTCTGGTCCTCTGAAGATGAATCGATCTCTCCGAAGATATGTAGGATCCATAGGCTGCAAGATCCGCTTCCACTTCTGCTGCGTTAAATCCGTATGCAGCATGAAAATCGAAATATATCTTATGTAGGGTTCTATAATCTATAGGAATGCCTTCAGAAGCCAAAAACAGCCTGGTGCTTGTATTTGTAAACCCTTCAAAGTGAATTGGCGCAGGTTGGTCGTGCAGGAAGGCGAGATATAACTTGAACGCCTTTCTTTTTACATAACAGTAACAAATATGGCTCAATTCTTATTGGTCATTCTACTACCATAAAAGAAGAATATGAAACAATTGCATTAGTTTTGAGAAAAATTAAATACGAAGAATATCAGTGGGCAATTTGTGTTGATTTAAAAAATGGTTAACTTCCTCCTTGGACAGCAGAGTGGTTATACAAAATATTTTGGTTTTTTGTGCCTTTGGGACAGCAGAGCTAAAAATGAGCACTGGGTTAACAAAAATTGGCCTTCAAGAGAAGTCAAGATTCAAGAAAAACAAAACGTGATCAACAAACCTTCGGTTTCAAGAGAAAAAATCTACTTCCCTCCTTGCATATCAAGCTAGGCCTAATGAAGAAATTTATGAAGGTTTTAAATCGAGATGGAAATTGTTTTGGGTATTTGTCACGTAAATTTCCTGGCATTAGCACGGAAAAACTAAAAGCTGGCAAATTTGATGGTCCTCAAATAAGGCAACTCGTTAAAGATTCACAATTCACCACATCAATGAACGAGACTGAATCTAACGCTTGGTGTTTATTTGTTCAAGTAGTACAAAATTTTCTCGGCAATCATAAAGCAGAGAATTACGTAGAATTAGTGGAAACTGTGCTTTCAAATTTTAATATTCTCGGCTGTAACATGAGTATAAAAGTTCACTACCTCCACAGCCACCTAGATCGTTTTCCAGAAAACTTAGGTGATTGTAGTGAAAAACAGAGGGAAAGATTCCACCAGGATATTAAAACTATGGAAGATCGTTATCAAGGACGATGGGATAGCTACATGATGGCGGACTACTGCTGGAGCCTTCAGTGAAACTGCTCTGGTAAACTCCATTCTAGAAAATCGTATAAAAGAAAATTTTTATGCGATTAGTGACTAATGTAATTATGTAAATTAAGTTTTTGCAATAAATACTTTAATCCATGTGTCTTTGTTTTTTTAACTGGCAATAGTAATATTATATAATATTATAACAGTTATAACGTAAAATATATACACATTTTTTTTTTTTAACTAGATCTGATAGACAAAATCTGAGAACTTTTTTACATTCTGCATCCAAAAATTACGCAGGAACAGTTAAAAAATCGTAGGCATCAAAATGTGTGTTGGCCTGTGTAATATCTTCTCGAATTTTTTGTTTTAACTCATTTACAGAATAATTGTTTCGATTTTTATACACTCTATCTTTAAATATGCCCCATAAAAATAATCTGAGAGTGTCAAATTGGGATTTCGCGGCGGCCATAGAATTTCACCGTTACTATATATACTTAAATTAAATTGCTCGTTTAAAAATGTTCTAATATCTTCTCCACATTGGTATGGAGCATAATCTTGTTGATATACCAAGTCCAGACGGATATTTTCCAGATCATTGAGTTTTTCCATAACTTGATTTCTTAAAAGGTTTAAAAATGTTTGTCTATTCAAATAGTGCTTAAAATGTACAGGTTCTATTATGTCGTCGGTTATAATACCACACCACATATTAACACTTTGATATCTTTGCCCTTTTAATAAAAATTTAACAAATGTTTATTTGTCTCAGAATAGTAGTGCGTATTTTTTTTATTATGCATTCCCGCAGTGAAAAATATCGCCTCATCTATCCAAAGGATTTTATTTAAAATCCCTCTTTTCCGTCCAGTCTGGTCTGATAATCAGCTAGAAATTGAACTGGAAGAAACTTGGGGGATTATTTGGTTTTCTTTTAATACTCGATGTATGCTGGTCATGGAAAAGTTCAAATCCCTTTGTGCATCTCTTAAAGAGTTGGTAGGATATTCAATGAAATATAATAAATCCTCCATTGAAAATCTTCAGCGACGACTGAAGGAGCTTTTTTCCTTTTTCTATATTTCAAAACTCTATAATCACTGCAAATATTATTAAAATTTTTCTTGTTTGTTATCTTTGCCATGGGAAATATTCGGTGATACTCTCTTAATGCAAGTGCTGGACTTTTGTTAGTTTCAATGTACCAGTTATAAAAATTTAGTCGCTCTTGACTTAAATATTGAGCCATTTTTTTTTAAATAGAACAACCGATACAAGGAAACGTTTTTAAAGTTTAATTATTTTAATTTAAATGATTTCAGTAAAACAACAACCACTAAAAATACAAATAAATTGAAAAACTGTCAAATTTAAAACAAATAGTTATATTATCCTTTCCATGGCCTCATATAGCTTTTTTTTGAGTATGCAGTATCACAATATTCAAGAAATAATCGAGATATTCTATTAAATTGCGATTTTCTCTGTAACTATTGAATTTAGATACAGAACATACTAAATAAATGATACTGCGTACAAACTAAGTGACACTAACATAAGCGATAGAATAATTTTAAAAATTATAGAATTTAAATAAGACTTATTTGAAGTAAAAGTTTGCTATCTACTTAAGGTGCCAGTAAATACCTCGAAGTTTTGTTTCGAGAAAATTGGGATTTTTTTTACTAAAAAAGTTTCTGTTCTGTATACGTCGGATATTAAGCAGCAAGTTATAAAGTGTAGGATCAAAGTATGTCAGATATCTTTGGTTTCTTGTTCTAGACGGGAAAGGGACACATACTGACTCCTCCGATCTGCTTCTGGTATGATAATTATTTAGAATAGGTTGCTGCCTTAGTTCGGGATGTTTGTGAACTATCCAAAGTACTGATTATACATACAACTGTTGCAAGGTTAAGAATGGGCTTCTTGAGGAAATGATGTCAGTAGACTGGTGAACATTTTTGTTATTAATAAACTTAGGCATAGAACATGTAATCTGTACGTTATAGATATGCTATAGATACTAAAGTTGTATTGTGTAATTGATTCATCTATTGACTTCATCAGCAATATCATTGTAACTATTATTGAATAAATTGAATTGGATTGAATTGATACAGAAGTTCGGTAGAGTATCTGGCTTTTTGTTTGTAAATTACTTTAAGGAGATAACTTTGAGTTACATTTAAGATATTTAGTGTTGTATTAAATGCCCCTCTCGATATTGACAGACCGTATCTAATGACTGATTCAGCTAGTGTGATATATAATAATTTGAGGATATTGATTGGCATGATATTTCTGATTTGATAGAATATATAAATTAGTTTACGAGGTTTTGAATTTGTACTTTCTATATGTTTATCCCACTTAATATTCTAATCAATTATAACGCCGAGATATCTGATACATTCAGTTTTATTCAGAAAATCAGTGCAGTGCTATGGGGACTCATTTGATAAACACTGGAGCTTATGCATTTTTATCCGATTAGCATCAAATTGGTGGGAGTCAAGAATTCTGAAACACATAAATTTTGTTTTTTCTACGACCAATCCATTTTTGATTAAAATTAGCGTCCAAAAATTCACGAAGGTCCCGATGGTAATAAGCAGGTGCACCGTCTTGCTGCAGCCACACACACACACACACACAGTCTCTTCTTTCTTCTATGCTGAGTGGTCTGAGAAGAATAGGCAGGTCAACGTTCAAAAAATCTAAATATCTTTGTCCATTAAGTGGTTCATTAAAAAAATAGGGACCTATAATATGGTTTTCAATGATTTCACACCAAACATTTGATGACCAGTGATTTTGATGTTGTACCTCTCGTACCCAGTGGGGATTTGTTATTGCACAATAATGCATATTATGCCTGTTTACAGCTCCATTGCTTCGAAATGTAGCTTCATCGGAAAACATGATATTCGCTAAAAAGTCCGGATATGCTTCTATTCGTCTTATCATTAAGTTGCAAAAGTTAACACGCCTTTCAAAATCTTCATCGGGCAACTCTTGGTGTAATGCCGTATGATATGGATGATATTTATATCTTCTTGTGGTCCTGCTTAGTGTAGATTGTGATGTCTCAGTTAAACTAGCAAGTTGTCGACTACTTAAACTAGGATTTTCTTCTATATGAAGTAGAATTTCCAACTCTATCTTGATTTGTAGCAATTTTATTGACAACTGTTCTCTTCGAATATAACTACCACAAGCATCAAATCTCTCCAAGACATTGGAGAGAGAATGGAAAGGCCACTTTAGGAGACGCGCGTCGATTCGGATATTTTACACGTTTTTGACATTTTATACATTTAGTCGCCAGTTGCTATAAACTGTTTTTTCCATGGCTACTTTGATTGATCGAGTTGTTGATTTTCTAAATTACGCAAAAAAAGGAAATTTGAAAATATTTCGAAAACTATTGAAGATAGGTATACAATATGTTTAATAAAAGTTGTTGATTTTTTTATTCTTAGCAAGACTAAATAAAAATATACAGGGGGTTCCATTTAAAAAAACTGAAATAAATTGGTTTGAAAATGTTAAAGTTGGCCATTTAAATTTGGACACTCTGTATGTGATATCTTCAATATTACGAAAGCAGTCTTTTATTCCATGCTTATTTTGTGCAGAAGCAAAATATTTTATTTTTAGTGGTACAACTGGGCGTTATATTGCTAATCATAGACGTGCATCAAATTTAATTTTTTTTTGTTTAAAGCTAAATATTTAAGAAAGTATCAATTTCAGCCATATAACATGTTATACAAGAAAGTGTTAGAATTTTATGCAGAATTTAAAAATCAAGTCAAATATAGGGTGTCCCATTTAAAAAAATACAACTTTTAGTTGCCCCACTTTTTTGACGCACCCCGTATAATTTAAAATATTTTTAGAATGAGCACGACTTACATATATATCTTACAGCATAAACAGTTTGTTTCCAGATTTTACCTGTTCGACGTAAATTTACTTTTTCCAATCGTTGACTCACCCTCTACATACCTATATTGGATCGGCGAAGTAACATTGAAATCGTTTCTGTGGTTCCGTGTATGAATGGAAGAACTACACATACTAAATCTACGCACTACATCCTTATTACTCTATTATTCGAGTAGGATTATTATATTATTATATAATTTACCGTTTAATATCATCAATGCAATATTCATTCCCTCTTAAAGCTTGGGTGAGTTTCTGTTTTTCCGACTGTAAAAAATTTTGGTTACAAATCTCGAGGGCTCTGTGAACCAAAGAATTAATAACTGATTACTTTTTGTGCCGGATGATAATGTGAATTTACATTTAGGTATCTGTTCGTATGAATTAGTTTTATATATACACAGCGTCCTAAGGAACCATCCCCTTTCCTTCGTACAAGAACATCTAGAAAGAGAATCGTGCCTTCTAATTTATTCTGATATTATGGAAGTTGAATCATTAATAGACACATTCGTTACTCTACTACATCGAAACTGACTAAGATATCTTTTGGATCTAACTGGATTGCTTTTAATTTCTCTACAGTTTCTAATATATAAATGTGTTTTTCCTGTAAAACTATTAAGAATTTTTGAAATATATTAGAGAAAAGAGATTATTAAAAATGTATTTAAATCTAAGTTATTAAATTAAAAAATCATATTTTGTGCCGCAAAGGTCTTACCAATTTGATTTTTTGAAAAAACATTTTCAAATTCTTAAAAAAAGACCTAATGGCTGTCTTAATTTTTTTTTGAATGGTTGTCAGTGGCGGCTATTCAGGTGAAGTGCTACTTTACCAGGAAAAATAAACAAGCCAACATCTAACTATATTTATTACATATCTCTTAAAATTTAAGTTTTTACATTCATTTATTCACCTAATTGGCAAAAAATAAATTGTACATCTCGAATAAATATTTTACTTGACCGTTGGCGGCATGTCTTTTTAAAACTTTCAATCGAACTTTATTATAACAACTATAACAGTAGCGCAAACCGCTTCGACTTTGCTGGAGGTGCTATGTTTAGTTTACGATTGGCCTACTACTTTGCCATGACAACGCGTTCGCGATGACGTCGAGCACATGGAAGAATAATGTTAACCAGAGCCATACAACGCTCTCGGTGAATTGCTAACGCAGTACACTACACCTACGTGTCGTTTAGTTTGGGGTGGTTGTTTACTTTTACTTTCGCGGATTTCGCTGCAACCGGTTAGTTCCTTTGCAGTTTACTTGACTGTTTTGTGTTATATTTATTTCTGGTGTTGTTGCAACTTTATTTGGTGTATTAATTTACATTATTGATGAATCCGATCACGGATGTGGTTTGCATTTTGTTGGAAACTCCATTTAATCGATGGAAGGAACAAGATCAGAGTTTTAATCGTCATCCTGGTTTTCGGCATACAAATGGTTATGTAGTAGTCAAATATTACAAAAATTGTTTTGCTGGTCTTGTTTACTAGTTTCCAATAAATATTCAGTGTGAAATAAGGAAGGATTTGCAGGTATGTTAAATATACGAAGGTCTTTACATAAACATGAAGACTCGGCTAAAAACATTCGTAAAAAATCAAAGCACTATAGCTGACTCTTTAAAAGAAAATGGTAAACTATATAAAATACGTTTTAAAGAAAAGTTCGATTAAATAGACTATTTATGGGCTTGGTAATTGACGCAGTTTTGTAACTTGCAAAACAAGAGTTAGTCTTTCGCGGCCATGATGAGAGCAGTTAATAAATAGGGGGAATTTTAAAAAGCTTTTAGCTCTATTAATATCGAGAAATTCCCAAGAACTAAAAGATCATCACGAAAAAATTTAAAATGTTTTTACAGGTGACTCGAAAACTATTCAAAACGAAATAATTGAATGCATTTCTGATTATTTAAATGATCATGTAAAAAATGAAATAATGAAAACACAGTTTTTTCTGTGCAAGTGGATGACACCACTGATATTACGCAAACCTTCCAGTGCTCCATAATTTTAAGATACGTTAATTCAGAAGATTCAGTAGTCGAGAGATTCTTAGGATTTTACAATGTCAGCTCCGATAGAACGTCGGAGAATTTATATTTTCTATTTGAGCAAATTTTGGACCAATTTGACTATAAACATAAATTAATAGGGCAATGTTACGATGGCGCAAGTGTGATATCTGGCCAAGTAAACAGCCTTCAATAAAAAAGGAAAAGCGCCGCAGGCTGTATTTGTCCATTGCCTTGCCGCATCGTCTTAACCTTATGATGCAGCAAGGTTTAAAAATATTTATAAATGTCGAATTTTTTTTGCAAGTCTTAGTGGTATTCCCTCATTTTTCCATCACTCAGCCAAATGAATTTATGCTTTTATATCTGCATCTACGAGGCGTATACCAAAAATTACAGAAAGTCGTTGGTCTTCAAATTCAAAGTTAGTAAATGCGATTGTTCAAGACTGGAATAAATTAAAAGACTTAAACATTTGAATTTGTTAAAAACTGTGACAAATCTGATGAAAAATCAATCAGGGTTGCGAGAGGATCTTTAGGTGAGATGAACGATTTTGAATTCACGTTTCTGGCATTAGTGTTTAAAGACATTTTTTCAATTACGGACATACTATTTGCGTTCTTCAAAAAAAAATCGTTTGACATTCATTTTTGCATATCCAATATAAAACGCCGTCGTCAGGCGCTCTGTAAAAAAAGAAATGTACGTTTTTTTAATACCATATTTGATAAAGCAAATTCTATTACAGAAATAAATTATTAGAAACGTGAGCTTGCTAAGCTTTCACCTGAATAAATTAGGGCTAAGTATAGAACCCTTTTTTATGAAATATTGGACCATATTTTAATGGAAATGACACTAAGCTTTCAAGACTGTGAAAAACTTACATTTTTATGTTTTTTCCGAAAATAGTTTAAATTTTCCGACTGGCCCTTTTGAAAGTTTGTTACAGTTATATGGGGAAATATTTTCAAAAAGTCAACGACTTAAAAATGAGCTTGGTCTTATTTTTGCCAATGACAGTAATTGCAATATATCACTGCAAGAGCAAGTGAAAAAAATTAATGAAAATAAGGATATTTTAAACAAAGCATATAAAGTGCTTTCTCTTATTTTGACAATACCGTCGACAAGTGTTTCAGTGGAAAGAAGTTTTTGTTGCCCAAACGTGTAAAAACTTATTTAAGAAATACAATATCTCAAGAAAGACTTACTCTCTAGGCAATATTTCAATTCAAAAGGAATTTCTGGAGGAGATTAGGGCAACTCATCTATTTTATGAGGATGTTATAAATAAATTTGCTGCTATGAAGGATAGGAGAATTGATTTAGTATACAAAATTTAGGTAAGTCATACAAAAATATTCTACCCCTTCCACATATAAAAAAAATTCTGGAGAAAAATTATTGCGATATTTTCTTGCTTCATTTGCACTTCACTTACTTTTTCACCGGCGAGCCGCCACTGATGGTTGTTTAAGTTAAAAAAAGGAGTGATAACTTTATGCTGGATGAACCTGTCCATAAACTAAATAAATTTTTAGGTCTAGAAATCACATTGTCAGTATCATTAAGTAAATTTTCATCGCAAAATAAACTTGTTTAGTTTAGCTATTATTAGCATCGCGCCTACGGCGTTGGATGCTAATTGGTTTTCGGTATAACGGAGGTATATTCGAGATAATTAATGTGACACGTTAAGGTAGTTGCAAATAAATCACATGCATTGATTTTTCGTTATTTCAGATTTACGGAACATGTGATTTGTTACAAACGGCACTACGGTTTTAAGATGATGAGAATAGTTGATTTAGCCAGAGGATAAGATAATAATGATATAATCTAATTTTTAGCAGTATTATATCCTTATATTCTTTAAAGCAGTAGGTTGATTTCGGGGGTTCAAAGCAACAAATAAAATCCCTGACGACTTTTGTTGTCCTAAACCCACGAAAACAGCCTACTATTAAATTTAATTTGACTGAAATTAGAGGCGGATTCAGAATTCGGCCGAGGCAGAGGAGGTTAGTTTAAAATGACGTTTATGAAAATAACAGAAAATAGCTTAAATTTTATTATTATTTTTAAGAATTTTCAAGTTATCCCTTTCTTCATTATGAATATTTTCTTTTATTAGAAATAGTGAAAAACATTTTGTTCCAATATATTGGATCCCTGCCAATATTTTACCAGTTTCTAACTATGTTACACTTGATTTTGATATTCCTATATGAGCCTTAATTGTTGACTAAAATTTCAAGTTAATCTGATGAGTGGTTTTTAAGCTTTGCCGCGAACTGACATACAGACAGACAAACCGACAGACGGACCGACGGACTTGATAAAATATATTTTTTGGACTCCAAAACGCGAATATATGTAAAACCTGAGAGGGTGATTTTTTCAGATTACGATAATTTTATTTGGAAGCCATTTTGTTCCGCCATCTTGAATTAATACCACACTTTTATTAGTTCTCACACAATTTGAAATCAGTTCATTAAGTTGTGTTCAGGATAAATTTTTAAATATTTTATTAGGCCGCCATTTTGTTCCTCCATCTTAGATTCATACCAAAATTTTACGAGTTTATTTTTGCATAATACTTAAGCACCTTCTTAGTAATAATTTTTTTAACATTTCACTAGGCCGCTATTTTGTTTTGCCATTGGATTTTTACCAAAATGTTACGAGGTTTTTCCCATGTGACCCTTAATTTTTGATCAAAATTTTAAGTCAATCAGGTAAGTAGTCTTTTAGCTATGTCGCGAATAAACAGACCAACAGACCGGCAGACAGACAGTCAGACGGACAGACCGACGGAATCGAGAAAACATATTTTTTGTCATCTAGGGACACGGAAACATAAATAAGGAAGTAAAAATGTACTTCTAGAGCTCAGAAGTGATATTATAAAGGACCACATTTTAGTATTGCAGTGAGTCGTTATTCATATGATACTTTTAATAATTGTTAGAGAGGTCGAGGAGTTTTATGACAACCAAGGTCTCCCGACTCAGATCCACTTGATTTCGTTATTGGAAGTCATCCTAAACCACTGGCATATTTAATGTAGGGAATCACCGGAGAAGAGTCCAGTGCCAAGAAAAAACCGTAGGATAAGATTGTGCATAGAATCTGCATAAGTAAAAGAAAAGTATAATGTTTCGAATTTATTTATTAGCCTACTAGTTAGCATTACTCTTATTTATTCAATTGTTAAATTGTACAATAAAAAATTAAGAATTTTTTCACAATCGGTTTATTTGTTCGAAACAAACGTAGATTATATTTGTTATGACCAAATTACTTAAAAAATCAGTTTTCAAGTATGTAAAATGACGGTGATTATGTAAAAGAATCACTGTATGAGTTTATCAGTCCTTAAAGTTTATATAAAAAACATTAAATTTAATTAAATTATACGGTTCAAAAGTTATAGCTACAAAAGTACATCAATAGATAGGAATTCAGTATCCCGTTAAAGCCATTTTAGAACCGCATTAAAATACAAGAGATTAAATAGTGCTCTTGGAAGACAAAGTCTTAATTATCGCATCAAATGCAGATATGCTTGCCATGGTACACTTTGGAAAGGATTTTCTCTATACAGGGCTTGCTTTCTGTAATCTGAGTCTGATACGGTTACAAAATTTCAAAGAGTAAAACTAATGTTTGCTCCAGGTTATTCTCCGTAGACTCCCGCGCTAGATCCTTAGTTCAGAAAGAGCATACCAAACAAATCTCTCCGATTTGAGAAAGAAGGAAGAAGCATCCCGATATTGTTCCTTGTTAGGGACAATCAGACGAAGGTTCAGTCGTTTAAACGAAAAGAAGCCTTTTGAGTCTTTTCTTCTACTATCTTTTCAATATCATCTATTTAGGCCAATTTTCAGGAATCTAATTTAACATCAAAGTATTACACTGAACTATAAAGCCTCAACTCTATTCCAAAAAAAAAAGGTGTACTGCAACAAAATTTGCACTTGTCTTTTGGAGGGTAAACGGTAATATTTATTTTTATGCCGGTTAATAGATTTCACGTCTAATTTATAACCATTTTGAAAATTTTGCACTTGCCTATGCTACGGATTAATAGGTATAGAACTAATGGTAATCACGAAAAACTAAGCCACACGGTCGCGTTTCGAAAAGCAAGCCAATTGTCAATTGTTTGTTGACTTGTGCTCTTTCCTTTTACAGTCAGCAATGTTGCCGTTATTTTACAAGACGCTTTTATTACAAAAAAGTGAGCTTTTTTTAAACACAAGTGAAAGTTTGTTTTAATATTATAAAAAAGTACTGATTTTATAAGAAAAAATTTTAGCACAGGTGTAGGATTTTTACATGAAGTGTCCTAAAATAACTTATGGACCATGCACATTATAAGTGACTATAAAACGTCAGCAGTGTTTTACCCTTAAAAAACAAAATGTGCGTTTTAAATAATACTACCTATCCCGGCAAACCTGGTTTTGCCTTTTTCCGTTATATGGCGCGATGAGTGGAATTATAGGAATATGCATGTGCATTCACTACATCCTTCAGAAATGCTATTGAAGAAAAACATATTGATTTTATAGAAAAAATAGGCAATAAAACAATACAAAAAACAGTGTTAAAAGATGTCAGTAATCAGATGATAATTTCAAAAAAAAACAACTCCCTCACGAACTTGCTGAAAAGTCTGGCTTAGTGTATATATATATATATATATATATATATATATATATATATATATATATATATATATATATATATACACTTATATATATATAATACACTATATATATATATATATATATATATATATATATATATATATATATATATATATATATATATATATATATATATATATATATATATATATATATATATATATATATATATATATATATATATATATATATATATATAAAGTAATAGCTTAATTATGAATGGTATATAAGGTAAAACCATTTACATAATACCTTAAGATTTTCCATAGCTATGGAAAAATTTCGCCCTGCATATAGATATCTTTATACCTCCAAAAACAACATTGCGAGTTGCTTAACCCTAGGCAAGAGACCTTTTAGAACGTGTACGTTTCAAAATTGTTTTATATCTCATGTGACACTAAATAATAAAATTTTCATATGCGTACGTGCTCCAGACCCTCGCCCAAATGATAAAAGTAAATATAAGGGAAAATCTGCATACGAAGCTTTAGAAAAATGATTGCTGCTCCATTTACATAATCTTTTACGGTATGCTGATGTAAAAAACGAATACAAATCTAAGATTCAGATCATTTAAGTAAGAAAAAAAGAATTTAGTAATATTGTGGTATAGTTCTTTAGAATATATATAAAATATTTTGTTTTTCAACTGTACCGTGACTTCGATCTATCTAGAGATAGTAATATAAGAGTTTAAAAAAATTAAGTAAACAAGGTGTAAATTTTCCTATATTGGGTATCAAACAAACAAACAAACAAACAAAAGTATGCTTTATTGCCGCAGAAAAATTTTACAATTTTATGGACAAAGCAAAATATACCTAAAATAAGACATATCAAAACATTAATCGAAAAGAATTTCGATAGGTCAATGCTTTTTTAAAAATGTAAATTATCAATTTACCAAATCGTAAAACACACGTTAGAATATAACATAACATTGCCGCAAAACAGTTAATGAATCCTAATAACCTTATAAAAGTAAACAAACACACATGTACGAGGTGAATAATTTCGATGACATTGAAAACAAAATTGCAACTATGCGACCTTAAACTCTATGTTATTATAGTTATACAAATAATTGTGATGTTAAACAGAAGGTATAATGAACTAGTGTAGAATGTAGTATACAAAAAAGAATTAAATTTTGTTTTTAATCCGATACCTAACAAAAATAATTAAGTTTTAAGTGAATGTTCGACAGTTCTTTTCTCTATATGATGATTTTCAAAATTCTATGCTACGAGTTAGGACATGACTCACAAAAGATTTAAGTAAACAAGCGAATTTAGTGACAATTTAAAGAGACTTACTCGCTGTAAAAATCATTAACGCTGTAAAATGGTCTCTCAATGAGGTATGCTTTGGTGTTTTTTCGAAATTGTGCAAGCATAGGGATAGATTTTAAATGTACTGGCAGATTGTTGTAAAGTTTTATGGCGTTGTAAATAATTGATTTTTTTATTAATTCTGAGGAAGGAATGGGAAGATATATATCATGCCTAGAGTTTCTGGTAGGGTATACATGTTGTGGCCTTTCTGGGAGGGTGTTTATATGTTTTCTCAGCAAACATACCGTTTTCAAAATAAATAATGCAGGAAGTGTTAATATTTCATGTTTTTTGAAATAGTATTGGCAGTAAGCTCTATTATTTAGACCAAACAAATAACGAATGGCTCTCTTTTGAAGCATAAAAATACTATGAAATTGCTCGGTGGTACAGCAGCCCCAAAAGGGAAGGACATAGCGGAGGTGGGATTCAAATAAAGAGAAATAAGTAAGTCTGTCAGAAGGAACGTCTAGTTCTTTTGAAACTGATCGAATGGCGAAGCGGGCGGTAGAAAGTTTTTTAGTTAAGGTGTCAATATGATTAGACCATTTTAGGTTTGTTATTTATATTTAAACCCAGGAATTTAACCGACTCTACGTATTCAATATTGCTGTTATGTACCTGAAGTGGTTGTAAAGTTCCCTTATAAGATAACGCCACCGTTTTATCGACATTAAAACAAAGCATATTGGAATCGGACCAAGTCTTAATTATAACCAAGTCTTTGGAGGTACTAGAGTGTAAAGACGTATCAAAATCACTCCAAGTTATGCTTGTGTCGTCAGCAAAAAGGGAAATTCTTCCATTAATTTTAAGGTTCGTGATATCATTAATGTATAACAAAAAAAGAATAGGTCCCAAGACTGAACCTTGAGGGACTCCACTTGTAATCAACTTACAATCAGTTGTTGCCTTTTCCCAAGATAAGATTTGAACCAATTTAAAGAAGTACCACGAATTCCATACAAATGTAGTTTGTTTATCAGAATTTCATGACTAACACAATCAAAGGCTTTCGGATAGTCACAAAAAACTGAGGCAGTTGGGTGGTTGTTATTGAGAGATAAGTAGACGCCTCTAAGCAACGTGAACATGCCGTCGCTGGTGCACTTAAAACACTATCATGAATTAATAATTCTACAAAACACAAACTCTATTACGCCTGTCTTTAAAAGCAATGTATGTAGATTTTTAAATCATTGGAACATCGGTTAGCATGTAAGAAACCTAATAAGTAAGTTTTATATATAATTTTCTGGCAATCTTGCAGTCAAAAATCGCTTAACTTATAATGCAAAATGCAGTATAAAAGCTTAGTATTGCATAATAAAAATATCGGTAAATTTCCTGGAACTTCCCTCGTTATCAATCTTTCCTGTTATAAAGAGGAGTGAATCCTATTTAGTTCAGTACATAGTCATTTAGTGACATAAATATACTGCCTTCTCAAGCATTTTTATTAAGATTCCTACAATTATTTTACCAGTTTCTATCTTTGCCACACTTGATTTTTGGGCCTAATCTAAAAAAAATACAGTAAATGGTTTTAATATTGACAAACATCACAAATTTTTTACATCATGTTGAATTCGTACCAGTTGATCTCTATACCACATTAAATTTTTCTGCAAAATTTCAAAGGCAATTTAATAAGATTTTTTTACGTTCGTTTTTAAAAAATTGATTTGGCTGCCATTTTTAATTCATACGACAACATTACCAGTTTATATATCACAGTTTATGCTTGTACAAAATTTAAAGTTAATATAATAAGTAGTTTTTTCAAGCTGATTTTTCAAATATTTTATTAGGCCACCATTTTGTTTTGCTATATTGGATTCATCTCATTTCATCAAAATCTTACCAGGTTATTCCTATGTAACACTTGATTTTTGTGCAAAATTTGAGGTAGATTGTATGTATAATTAGCTTTTTAGTAATTATATTTTTAACGTTTTACTAGGCCGCCATCTTGTTACGGCATACTGGATTTTTATATATTATTAGGTCATCCCTGTATGATATAATTTTTGACTAAAATTTGAAGTCAATCTGGTAAGTAGTTCTTAAGTTATGCTGCGAACTGACAGATGGACAGACAGACCGACAGACGGACCGACGAAATGGATAAAACATATTTTTTGGCATCTAGAGACGCTAAAACGTGAAGATATGTAGAACCTGAGGGAATGATTTTTCACGGTTACAAAAATCTTATTTGTCCGCCATTTTGTTCTGCCATCTTAAATTAGTACCACAGTTTTACTACTTTATCACTATACCACAGTTAGTCATGACACTCAATTTGAAATCAATCTATTAAGGCTGAAATAAATATTAGGCTGAAATTTTAAATATTTTATTAAGCTGCAGTTTTATTCCGCCATCCTGGAATCGTACCAAAATTTTACCAGTCGATTCCTATATATTACCTGATTTTTGTGCAGAATTTGAGAAAAATCAGGTAAGTAGTTTTTTGTAATATATTTTTTTTTAATTTCAGTAGGCCGATATTTTGTTTTGCCAAACTGGATTCTCACCAAAATGTTACCAGCATATACCCTGAATTTTTGACCAAAATTTAAAGTCAATCGGATAAGTAGCTATGCCGCGAAGAAGACAGACAGACCGATGGAATTGAAAAATCATGTTTTTCTACATCTAGAGAGCCTCAAACGTAAAGAACTGAAAAAATCTCGGAGGGTGATTTTTTCACGAGCAACACGAGAGAAGTAGAAATCGGTATATTTGCTTTATGGTCAAATTAAATACAGGGTAGTCTATTAAAAATGTATATTGTTTTTATACAGTTTTCCGTTACTCTTTATTTACCCTAGAACATTCGTAGAAAAAAATGTATCTTCATTCAGAACAAAAAATTAAAAAAGTTTCGTTTAAATCCCAATTCCAAATTACGCAACTGGGACTTCAACTTTTTGTTGTGATTTATATTACAAAATAATTTTTATTTTAATGTTAAATCAATGAATTCAATTCAATTATACTCAAAATTCAATAATAAATTTTTATTTTGTTGGCAGTTAAGGAAAAGGAAAATGCCATGCACTATAATGATAAAAAATGTTTGGTAGATTAATAAGATTTTAAATCTTTATTAAGTTATTTAATTTTTTCTCTTATGCTGACAGTATTTATACAATACTATACTATCAAGTTTCCCTTTTGCAAAATAGAATATATTATTTTCAAAATCTGTCCTTACAGTTGGGGAAAATCTAACGTAATTCAGTTAACTTCTTATGCCAATTTGTATATTTGTATAAACATGAAACGTAAATTTTAAAAAACTTTTATTTGTATCTATTTTTGTCTACAGTTTAAATTATTTTACAATATTACGAGTACAAAATTTTGTGAACGCATTGTATTTTTAGATTTTTTTTACAGAAAGGGAATTTTTATGTATTTAAATAAGACAGTTATATCCCGAAAAAAAGTTAACTTGTTTTTAAAAGCCTGTTTTGTCATTAGGTACAATATAAGCAAAGGACGTTCTAAAAGAAAATAGTTTTATATATCTTAAGATAACAATATTTAAGTGCAAATTATTTGGTAATTACTTCATAGAAATCCTATAAACTGTAATTTATTCCAATTTTTTATTTATTTATTCTTATTATTATTTATTTTTTATACTATTATTAACATAGTCTACAAAAATAAATTATGTCCTTTACTATTTTCCTCCATAAAAAAATAATATTTCAGGAAATAGAATTTTACCAAATATTTAAACATTCTATTAGGCTGCAATTTTGTTTTGGCATACAGGTTTCGCACTAAAAATTTATCAGTCTATCCCCGTTTAACACTTGATATTTGTGCAATATTTTAAGTCAATTGGATAAGTAGTTTTTTTGGTTGAAGTTTCTACCATTCATAAGGCCGCTATTTGTCCCTATATCACACTTTCTTGTTGAGCAAATTTTGAAGTCCATTCGATAAGTAGTTTGTAAATAAAGATTTATCTAACATTTTGTGCGTTAATTTTATTCCACCATCATGGATTTTTACCAAAATGTAACAATTTCATCGCCTTATGACCCTCGATTTTTGAATAAAATTTGAAGGTACGTAGTAGTAGTATATGGAAAGAAATGGGAGAACATGTTTATCAGGGTCGAGGGACCCGAAAACGCAAAAACCTGAGAAGGTGATTTTATTACGATTACAATACTTCCCTTTAGTGACAAATTGAGTAATGGAAAACAATTTTCGGGTTTGAAAAAAATGGTATTAAAAAGATTACGAAAATGAAAATTCACCGGCCAATATCCAGGAGACAGAAGCAAAAGCTCTGGGAATCGGTATAAGGACTGTGCAGAAAATTGTGCATGAAAAAAAACATAATTTATTACCCAAGAAGATTAAGAAATGTACACGAAAGAAGCCAAAGATAGAAGACTTAAGTGACAATGTAAAAATGAATGTTCGTAATGCAATTTACGATTTATACACATCAAAAATTAATATAACCCTTCAAGTTTTAAAAGAAGCTTTAAAAAATCGAGGCATATTGGAAATTGGACTAAAATTGTTGTCAAAATTAATAAAAATGTTGGGTTTTCGATATAAAAAGGACTGTAATCGAAGGTTTTTATGCGAGTTGCCACATATAGCAAGTCAGCGTATCCAGTTTTTAAAGAAATACACGTAAAATGTTAATTCAAAATTTAGAAAAGTGGTATTTTTAGTCGAGACTTGGGGTTCGGTAAACTATCCTGACAGACGATTTTTGCATATTTTATTTTTTTTTCCAGAAAGTACCCATTTGTAATATTACATTTCAAAAATAAAAATTGCGGAATATGCAAGATTTTCCTAAAAAAAAATTAATTAAAAGTCACACTCGGTCACAATTTGACAGCCTTAAATCGAAAAATTTGGCAATGTTGCCAGATTTTAGATTTACCAATTCGTTAGAGGAAATGAAATGACCAATTGAAAATTATTTGGACAACAGAATTGTAATTATTTATTGTTATTATTATAGTTTTAATGAAGGTTTTATTGACGAACCTGGGCTAACCTAACGTTAGCGGGACAGATCCACCTAACAATAAAATTTTTTTACAGAAACATCCCGCTTTCAATATAGACTAGGATTTCGGTTGGCGCGCTTTCTTTACAGAAAACCTAACTAATCCTAACCTAAACTAATCAGCATTTTTATTAATTATAAGTTTTGTTATAAAAAAAAATTAGTTTTACATGTATCATAACTTATAGGTATTTTTTTAATTATGAATGGCAACGTCGCACATCAAATTAAAAGCAAGCATGGCGATGGGAACAGTCGGAAACATGTTTGAAATCAAAATAACCTTTGATTTGTGTAATAATTACATCTTAAAGTAAATTTTGAGTGCTAATGAGAGTTTTCCACACATTTTCTCAATTTGGACTGCTAGAATGGTAGATAAAAACAAAAATAAACGAGATTTAAGAGTGTCAACATAGTTTACCGAAACCGAGACTTGGATATTTTCTAATGGAAGTGGTTCGAAATCTTGGCAGGACGAGTCTGTAAAAAGTGTCAAGAGAAAAAAGAGATGTGGGACAGGAAAACGGTTCATCATTATGCATGCAGGTTTTTCAACAGGATTTCTCCCAGGTACAAGTTTACTGTTTTCTTCAACATCCAAAAATATGAACTACCATGATAATATGAACTGTGAACTGTTTGAAAAGTGGTTAAAAGAACAACTGATTCCAAATTTAGATGCTCCATCTTTAATCATTCTGGACAATGCATCTTATCATTCAAGAATCTTAAATAAACAACATACTTCATCCTGGAAAAAAAGTGATATTTATGACTGGCGAATGAAACAAAAACAAAATCCTTTACCCAATATGCTGAAACTAGAACTTCTTTTAATGGCAAAATCTATTAAAAAACCAACAATATATGCCGTAGATGAAATATTACGGGAAAATGGACATGAGGCTTTACGACTGCCGCCATACCATTGCCAGTTTAACGCAATAGAATTAATATGGGCTGGGGCAAAATCATATCACAAAAAGCATGTGAACGATGGTCTTACATCAGATGAAGTGCAAATTGTTTGGCAGGATTCATTAAATTATATTACGCCGGAGTACTGGAAGAAATCTGTGGAACATAGGGAGAAATTAATATGCGATTGGTGGAATCGAGAACGAGTTCTAGATGTCGAAATAGCACCAATGATCATTGCGCCATTTGAGGACGACTCAGAAGATGAGGACTTTTTAAGTGATGATAATATTTTTTAGTCTATAATATTAAAAAGTTTCTGAAGGATTATATTATTCTTTGACGTGTATAAATCATAAATTGCATTATGAATATCCATTTTTGCATTGTAACGTAAGTCTTTTGCCTTTGGATTTTTTCGTGTACATTTCTTAATCTTCTTCGGAAGTAAATTATGTTTTTTTTCATGCACAAGCTTCTGTACATTCTTTATACCGATTCTCAGAGCTTTTGCCACTGGCTCCTGGATATTAGCCAGTGAATTTTAATTTAAAATTTTTTTTATTAGATTTGACATAATTTTTTTGGTTACTTTTTTAGTTCATTTGTGATTTTGGTATTCACTGCGTTTTCTGATTTGATTCATAATGTTGGTGACCTTTGGACCCGCATGATAAGACCGCATTCGACTATAGTTTATGATGAGAAATAGGAGAACATGTTTATCAGAGTCCAGGGATCCGAAAACGCAAAAACCTGGGAGGATGATTTTATTACGATTACAACACTTCCCTTTTAGGGGGAATTAGAAATCGGTAAATTTCCTTTATCCGAAACTTCCGTTGTTATTAACCCTTTCGTTTCTTAGGAACAGTACGGTTACTTATACAATTTCTGTTATCTTTCACTTTTCTACGCAAAAGGATGGATTTCTTATTAGGAAACTTCAGAGTAACTGGGTAAATCTAATTTGTAAAAGACCTTAACCGAAAATTCCTTCCTAGGCCCTTCCTTTTGTCTACAAAAATAAAAAGAAACACAATATATATACGTGTTTCTAAATGAGTCTTTGAGGAATGAAATCGAGTCACACTATTCCTAATAAAAGGAAAGATTTATAACGGAGAAAGTTCCGGGTAAAGGAAATTAATCGATTTTTATTAGTTTTTAATTTATTTTTATATTATTTTGCAACTTGCAACCTCCGACAAGATGTTTTGTCAGGTTTTGTAAACTAGTGAAAAAACAATTCTGTTCCTCCCACCCAGTTCAGATATTTATGAACAATACGGCAGGTTTGAAGTAATACTGCTTTTTGTCCGTAAGCGGCAATATTTTTACTTAGTGCGATGGTCTCTAAATTCTTAATAAAGTTCCTGGAGACTATCCCCTCCGCCGAGTTGACAAGTGGTACTGTAATTAACTTGTCTAGTTTCCAGATATTCTTGATTTCTATAGATAGGTTTTCATATTTTCTAACTTTCTCAACCTCTGCTTTTCCGATGTTATTGGTTAATGGAATTGAGATACCGATTATTGTTCCAGTCCTTTCTTTCTTGTTTATCAGAACAATGTCGGGTCTACTGTAATTGACGGTCCTGTCAGTTGTTATCGGCCGATCCCAGTAAAGCACCGCTCTGTCAGACTCCAACAACGGTGACGGTTGATACTTGTAGCAAGGAGCGCAGGTTTGAAGAAGTCCATTTCTCAGAGCAAACTGCTGTTGTATTATCTTTGCCACTTGGTTATGACGACCAAGGTAGGCACTTTCATCCACGTCCATCTTGAGACAGTGCTTCTTGTAGTTAATGACTAATGATGAGGAAATCCCTCGGTCTCCGGATAGAGTTCACCAGACCGAAGCCACTCTAATGACCCTTTCGAGTTGACGTTTTCAGATTGTAGGCCTCTGGGGTATCTTCCGTGCAATGGTTGCTTCAGCCAAAATGCATATTTTTGTTCCCTCATTCTGACATCAAATTCCATCTCTTTATGTTGCAGTTTTAGAGGGGTGAAGTTATTTTTCAATTGGGTGTGATCTATATGTTGATTCTGAGGCTGTACAAGGTATTTGTAGGTTTTTTTCTGGTGGTGGGGTGTCAATACCATTGTACGAATGTCTTGATTCACCTGCTACTCCTTTTTTAATGTCGACAATAGCGCATTTATCTAACCCAAACGTCATTTTGATATCATCACTGAAAATCCGAACAACATCAATTAAGTTCTTCAATTTATTATTGTTCTTAACTTCAGGTCGTCCATGTAGAGTAGGTATGATAACTTTTGGTTCTCTTTTTTATTAAGTTTGTAGCCTATATTTGTTTTTCGAAGAAGCCTAGAGAGTGGGTTCATAGCAAGATAGAACCATACAGGTGACAGGGAATCTCCCTGAAATATACCTCTCGAGACGTTTATTTTCTTCGCATCTTGTTGTTAACAAATATATTTGTTTTCCAAGTGCTCATGAATTCGCCTCTGGAAATACTTTTTATATTTCTAGAACTCGAATCAGCCAGAGGCACAGAGTCAAACGCTTTAGCGTAATCGATATAACACATACTAGCGTTTCTTTTTTGGTTTGTATCTGTTTGAGAACTATCTCCTCTATGGTGAGTTGGTGTTTGGTGCCCATAGATCCTTTTATACCACTCCTATTCTTCCTCTAGAATATTGTTGTTTGCGAAATGTGTGTAAATCCTGCTATTTAGAATCGAAGTAAACAATTTATAAAGTCCAGGCAGGCGTGTTATTGGTCTATAGTTTCTAGGTTCAGTGAGGTTGCCATTCTTGAAAAGCATGTACGTATTTCTCTTCTCTGCTCTCTGTCTATCTGGCCCTGCTGATTTCCAGTTGCATGTTTTACTAATAGTTTGTTTAATATCGCCAGTAGATATCCGTTCAAAACTCATATTCGGAAGCGGGGAATTATGGCTTTCTATTTCGGCAATCCAATCAGCATGTTTGTTGAAAAGTGGTAAAATCTTTAGGTTAGATGCAAATTCCGAGTTTTTGGTTTTCCTCTTAGTTAGCTCATTATATCTAGACAGTCCTTATTATTATTATTATTTATTTACATAGTCCATAAACAATAAATTATGTTATTTATTATTTTCTTTCTTGGAAAGAAGGTTTTGTTCCAGAAAATGCATTTTCACCGAGTGGAATACATTTTATTAGGTCGCAATTTTGTTTTGCCATATATATTACTATTTTTCCCTGTATCACACTTAATTTTTGTGCAATATTTGAGGTCCATTCGATAAGTATAGTTTCTTAGTAACAGGTAAGAGTAAACCAGATTATTCAGCAATAAATAATTTAGACCAATAAGTTTTCCTTCAATAACTTTTTTGGATTGCACTGGATACTCATCGCACCATCAAACGAAAAAGGCAGAACAAATTCTGCCGAGCCAGCTAGTGATTTTTTAAGACATTCTATGATGCCGCGAGAGAGTTCCGCCATATTGGATTTTGACCAAAATTCAACCATGCTAACCCCATGTGACTCTTGATATTTGACGAAAATTTGAAGTCAATCGGATAAGTAGTTTTTGAGCTATGCCGCGTACAGACAGACCGAAAAGCCACCAGAGCAGCCAACTGACGAGAATGGGAGAACATGTTTTTCATTGTCTAGAGTCCCTAAAACGTAAAGGTGTGCGAAAATCTCAGAAAGTATTTTTTTGTCGATTTCACTAAAGGTAAAAAATTGTCCCGAAAGTAATCAGCATTTTAAAATATTATACATTTTATTTGCATAGTACTAAGGAAGAAATGGTTGAATATACTCAAAAAGGTGTTGATATTCTTAACAATAGTATATTCTATAACATGTTTTGAAAATAGTACCTTTCACACGAATGAGTCGCACCCCTGACTAGTTCAAATCTTTCGCATTTACATTATATTTCCATTTATGAAACATAAATATTCAAAAAATATTTTAAGTGACAACTAAATCCGATATTTAAGCAGTGTAATATTTGAAGGGGTTTAACTTGGCCTTTGCCCCCAAACTCAGATATCCCTCAACTGCAAGTACGCTTATTGAAATTGATACAATAAATGGCTGATAAAACCGAACATGATTTTGCACTTTGACCCAAATGGTATACTGTAGGCAAGCCAAATATGTCTGACCTAAAATAATATTTTAGTATTAAAGCTAACTAGATTTTTCAATTTTTTCACTCCAATAAAATCGGTATAAAAACTGCAAATAAGTAAAGTTCAGTTAGGTTAAAAAGATAAAAAAGTTTAAGCTTTTATAACATTTATTTCATATACAATTAGGAAAGTCTTACAGGTATTAGCTCGTCAGAGTCACAGCCTCTATTAAAGCTTTTTTGTATTTTTTTAGGAAAATAGTTCGTTTTGGCCATACATTTTTGCAAAATAGACGATAGTTTTCTTGTGGCAACTTTTCTTAAACTCACTAAAGTAAGCCGTTGTTTTCCTAGAGTAATTGATGAAATAAACATAAATGTTATAAAAAAATATAATATTTTATCTTTTTATTAATTAAAATGAGTGTCATTTACCTATATATTGTGAGCTAAGAGTGTTCAATCAAAATGTTTATTACAAATCCACGTTGCCAGACAGGTCATTGTCATCTTTTTACTAGTAGTTTTATCCCACAGTACTTTAAATCCATTGTGGGCGTTTTTTTTTCAACGATTTTTACCATCGTTGCAGTTTATAGCGGAGTAATTACTGACCTTCGTCAACCGGTTTGTTATATTCTTCGTGCATTTGCACTTTAAATGGTTTTAAAACCAACATATAGATCTTTATTTATTTCAGAACTCTGGGGAGTAATTGTGTCCCGTGACATGCCCATACAGGCCCTGTGGCTTTTGTGTAACTCCTCAGGACTAGTTACGCCTATCTGCTGTTTGTGTAGAATGATAATTTTGTTCCTTATATCTTTATAGCAGCTTTACAAATACAGTTATGTCTGCTTGGCATTTTAGTCAAATTTAAGCTCTCAGTTCTCTGTTGAGAGGGCCTATACATATGAAAATATCTTATGCATCTTACTTTTAAAAAAATACCTTTGTTTTGTATAAACATCACAGAGTTTGAATGATTCCTGGTACTTTGATATAAAAAATGGTAAATTCGTTTACTCGAAACTATGTTTACTTTCATTTTTTTTAGAGCAGAATTCATTATGGGAAAACTTCAAAATTTTACTGGTGTTTCAACAAAAAATCTTAGTATAATTTTGTTTTTGCTTTTCTGTGTCTCATTTTTCGTATTCATCTATTTTTTAATGCTTTTGATAGGCTTTTGAAAATATTTAGTTTTTTTGTTCAATCTGCTACATTCAAATATAATAAATGTAACAATTTCAGTCAAAAAATGATCGATAACTCAAGAACCGTTAGGGAAAAACTCATATCACAAAAAATGTAGAGGGGGACGCAGTGATTGACGATTCAGTGGTGCCTAAGTGGGTTACAGACTTAAACTTGAATTTTAGTTTTTAGCCTTTGTTTCCGAAACGAAATGAGTTAGATCGGATTTTTTTTAGGAGCTTAACTCGAGATATATAAAATATTTCATGTAAAAACACTTTTCACCTTGAGAAACTATAATTTCTGTACAGTTATACTTACCTAACCGAAATAGTTTCAAAAAATACTGGTATTTAAACTTTCTTCCTAAGACAACGTTTTTTTTTACTAAAGATCGATGCGTTTTTCAAGGCCAAACACCCTGTTGCAGTTAGCTAGACTAACAGGGCTTCTGTCGGCAATCCACACTGACTTGTCATACTAACAGGTTTTATGCGCAGCAGTAGAATTTTTATTTAAGTATTTCATTGTAAACAAAAATTAAAATTAATTGTTAACTAGTTTAAAATACAGTGCATTCGCGCATAAATAAGCATAAGCATCAAAATGTTCTATTTTACTTAAGCTTTTATTAAAATTATAGCTAAAGTTTTCTGTAACTAATTCATAACTTAGTGCCTAAAGAATAAATAGAATATTCAGGACTGGAACTCTATAAAAATATAATTATAAGAATCTTAAAATAGGGATTATTTATTTTTGTTACTCATTTGATACCTCATAAGTTTATTATTTTCTTGAAAGCGTTAGAGATAGCGAATTTCTAAAGCTACGTTAACAGTGTTGAGTTTTAGGTGTCGTAGTGTTTTTTTTAACACTATTTAAATATCTATTATAACCGAAGCCACGAGGCGTATCTGTCCTCTACTAATTTCTTAGTCTCGACAACTTTAGGAGGATTTAGATCTCCATTATCTAATCTTAGATAGTTTAATTACTTACTATAATTGATTGCTTCTTGCCTATTTCGGATTTGAAACCCAATTTAAATGATAATTCTGATTTTGTGTGTTTGTAATTGTGCTGACTAATTTACATATCTCAAAAAGCCAATTCATTTAATATTTAATAATAATTTGTGGATGATGTACTAAAGTGAATAGTGCTATACATTTGATTATAATAGCTCAAAGCACAAACAGCTTATGATTATTATACTACTTTCCTCGTAAAGGGTCGTAAAAAATCACCCTTCCAGGTCTTTACAGATCTTCGTTTTAGCATAAATCCAATATGGCGGCCTAGCAAAATGGTAAAAAATATTACTAAAAACTATCTGAAATTTTACACAAAAATCGAGTATCACGTACAAATTATCTGGTAAAATGTTGGTACGACTAAAAGATGGTGAAACAAAATGTCGGCTAAAATATTTAGAAAATCAGGCTGAAAAAATTATTTATTAGATTTATTTCAAATTTCAGGCAAGAACTAAGTGTTATATATAGACGAACTGGTAAAAATTGTGGTACGAATACAAGATAGCGGAACAAAATGGCGGCCAAATAAAATGTTTATTATCGTGAAAAAATCCCCGTCCAAGGTTTTACGTACCTTGGAGTTTTAGCGTTTCTAGATGCCAAAAAACATGTTTTCTCAATTTCGTCGTATGTCTGTTAGTATGTCTATCAGTTTGCGGCATAGCTAAAAATTTACTTTTTCAATTTGGTCGAAAATTACCAATATGGCGGCCTGGTGAAATGTTATTTAAAATCACTAATTATCCAAACTACTTTAAAACATAAATCAAGTGCCACCTAAAAAAGAACTTATAACATTTTGATATGAATCCAAGATATATAAAATATGTAAAAACTCACTCACTCACCCAAAAATTACGGAATAGCGAATCAGTGTAAATACCACTTATTTAATATATTTTAAACTATGCCCAAAAATCAAGTGTGCCCTAGTCAAAAAAAAATTTTTGTAATTCCCAGTAACTTTTCATATATACGAGGAACGACAAAAAGTACAATTTTCTTTAATATATGGAATGCCCTGTAAATTTTTGCCTAAAATGAAAGATCTTTTTTTTTTCTGATTCCGAATATATAATACAAGTTGACATTTGGTTTAGCCGTTTTCGAGTTATTTAGGTTTAAAAATCAATTTTCATTATAGACTGTAAAATTACTGGCTATAAAATAACAGCTTTTTGAGCCGTTGTCTATGGAAATAAACAATATTAACAAATGTTTCTGAAATGACTTAGACCTTTAAATCACTGTTAATAAAACTAAATCAATTCCTTTTGATATATTTTTTTAATGGTTTATTCTGTGGCAGGAAAACGAGAAATTGTTTGTTTGTATGCTGAAAATAATTATAATGCTTCTGCAACGCGACGGCTTACATGGCAAATCATCCCGATGGTCCGATTCTCTCAAGGTCGACTATCCAGAATATTTTCACCAAATTTAGAACAACGTCAGATTTGCAAAGAAAGAAGAGGGAACTAAACAATAATACGGAAAATCACGATTTAAATATTGCTTTGCATCACGTAGAAAACCCGAGTCAGTCACTGCGAACTACTTCCAAGGAAATGGGGGCCCATTACGGAGTAAAAAGAACTTCACGTGAATATATTAGGAAGGTTTTAAAGAAATATGGACATAGGCCCTATAAATATCATACTGTTCAAAAATTAACTCAAAGGCATAAGAATCAACGACTCAATTTCTGCAACTTTATGTTAAATAGAATAAATAACGAAAGAAACTTTTTTAAAAATATATTATGGACCGATGAGTCAAGCTTTTAAACTAGTGGATTACCAAATCGACAAAATTTTCGTCACTGGGCACAAGAAAATCCCCAATTCACAAGGGAAGTTCAATTTCAAGGTAGGAGAACAGTTAATGTGTGGTGCGGCCTGCTGAAGAATAGGGTAATAGGGCCCTATTTTTTCGAAGGAACATTAACTGGACCAATATATCAAGAATTTCTGGAAACTTATCTACAGGAAATGCTAGAAAACTTACCGTTAAGGCAGTATATGAACATAATTTTTCAACATGACGGTGCCCCACCATATGGTACGTGATGTGAAGACTTTTTTGGATGAGAATTACAACGAGTGGATTGGAAGAAATGGAATTATTTCGTGGCCTTCAAATAGTCCAGATCTATAGGTATATTAAAAACAAAATATATAAACGTGATCTGGACAACGTTGAAGAAATAAAATATTTTACAACACAGGAAATAAGACATTTAAATGAAAGAAATGGTCATTTTATAGAGAACGCAGTTGAGCACTTGCGAAACGTTTATCACGAATGTGTAGATAATCAGGGAAGAAATATACATTCTGATTAATTTGTTTTGTGTTATTTGGTTCATTTGTGCATTTTGCAGTAAAATATATTGTTAATATATTGTTGTTTATAATCAATTTTTACTTCGCTGTTTTATTATAATGCCTAGGTATGCAGTAATTTTACATTTGACAGAACATCTGTTTATATTGTTTATTTCCATAGCCAACTGCTCAAAAAGCTGATATTTTATAGCCAGTAATTTTACAGTCTATAATGAAAATTGATTTTTAAACTTAAATAACTCGAAAACGGCTAAACCAAATGTCAACTTGTTTTATATATTTGGAATCAGAAAAAAAAAGATCTTTCATTTTAGGTAAAAATTTACAGGGCATTTAATTAAAAAAAATATTATTTTTTGTCGTTCCTCATATATATGAAAAGTTACTGGGAATTACAATGCAGATTTATAACGTAAAAAAAATCCTCTGTATGTCAGTATTTTTATTTTACGACAAAAAATAAAAAGTTACGGGGGGTGTCAGCTTACCCGATACATGTATATGTGTTACCAAATGGCTATGCGCTCAACTAAATTGGGCCACACTTCTCTATTCCTAATAATAAAAGAAAGTATGCATAACGAGGGAAGTTCCAGGTAAAAGAAATTGACAGATTTTTTTATCTTCAGTTGCAATTAAACACATGCATACCTTCCTTAACTTTGTTTATTTTAATAAAACGAATACTTTATAATCAAATTATTGTCGTCTATTAACGTGTGATGTTGGATACTGAATAGTCAAATAATATTTCTTTGACGGTAGTTTAACCGGAGTCTCATATTTCTGTATTAACCTAAATTTTTGGTTTGAATAACAATTCTTCTAAAAATGTTGTTTTCCATTTCTTGCTTCTCTTTCTGCACTGCTTGTTTCTTTGTTGTGAATTCAAGTTTTGGAATATATATAAACCTCTTTGAAGCCGATCGGTTGAAGGGGATACAATTTACACGATTTATACGTGATCAAAGATATGTCCGTATTAATTCCGAAAACGTTTGCTCAAGTTAGCAAACAAACTATTTTCGTTGCAAAATTTAGCAGCTCTCTTTCAGATCACTGAATACTGTCACAATCCAAAATATTTCGAGCTTTTCTTAAATCCGCATTAATAAAATTTAAAATTAGGGATTCAAGATGTGATAGTTGGGGATGTTGGTCAATAATGTTTGGAGCACAAATCCAAAATATTTCGAGCTTTTCTTAAATCCGCATTAATAAAATTTAAAATTAGGGATTCAAGATGTGATAGTTGGGGATGTTGGTCAGTAATGTTTGGAGCACAAACCTTGAAGGTATACATAACGTGACCTAATCTAGAACTCTATCCAGTTCAGAAGGGTACCGCTCACAGTCACCTCAGCAAGAACATTATAACATATATATCGAATGCTTTGTTAAAATCGATGTAAATAGCATCCATCTGTGTCTGGTTATCCATATTTTCGTGAATATATTCAGTAGATGCAAAGAGATTTGTTTCAACTAAAGCAACTAGAAAAAAAAAACGTGTTGTTCTGCACTTATACCTCTGATCAGATTGAAGATAGATTCATATAAGAGCTTTTCAAAAAGTTTTTCGAAGACCGATAATTTGCTTATTGGGCGATAATTTTTCATGTTATTTTTTTAATCTCCTTATATGGATAAGCACAGCAGAATTCTATCAATTTCGAAACTCTCCAGTTCTCAGTGAACGATTAAAAAATAGTGTAAGCGGTTCCAGAATTGTTAATGCGTTTTATAGTAAAAAACGGGGGATATTTTGTCTGGGTCAGTACCTTTTTTGAGATTAAGACAAAAGCCCACGTAATACTTCTAATTTCACAAATACAATACAGAGTATCCCATCCAAAGATGTCAATTATATTGCTAAATAACTCAAAAAACTAAAAAAAGAATCAACACGTGGTTTGGACAGAATTTCTAAGAAAGTTTCTTTTTACGGTGTTTCCAAATATCCAAATTAATTGCGGTATTTTTTTTAAATTACTATTTATTTTAATGAATATTACTGGATTATTTTAAATGGAACACCCTATATATTTTATCAACAGAAGAATGCCTGAACTTTCTATTTTTCAAAAATGTATACTTTGTTTTATTTGTCTTGAAACTAGACAACAGAAAATGCGTTTTTCAGCGAACTAACAATTGCAATTTGTTTGCAAATTAATAGCTTGTATTTTTGTATTGGTCGGCGTTGTTTCATAGCAACGAAAAGATGACAGTGTTACCTTTATGAAAACCCTGTCCAACTTTTAAAATAAAATGTTTACCTTACTTACTTTACAGGAACCCTATATATTGAATTAAAATCAATTACTCTCACCAAAAGACGTTCTCGGGCAAATTTTAATAGGAATCCACCTTCATGAAGAACTATTTTGATGTGGGCTCAAAAATGTAGACCAAATGACTCAGTTGAGAAAAAACGTAAGATAATCCAGCATCCAAATCTTTTAGATGACCTACTGGAAATTGTAAACATTTTGGCTGATCATAATAATCGAATTTCGGATAGAAAAGTTGTTAGTGCATGAGAAATATCAAAAAGCAAAGTTCACAGACAACTAAAAGTCTTAAAATTGATTGCGTATCAAATACACACATTTCTGAAAATTTGTTACGAAAAAACAGTGTTTTTGTCTGAAACAATTTTAGACTTATTTCGAGAATACTCTAGAACGAAAATTATAATGTCAGATGAAGCTATTTTCCATATAAGTGGACGAGTAACTGTGGTATTTGGAGAAGTGAGAATCCATGTGCTTTTGTCTTTGTCTGCTATGCCATTTCTTCGACAGAAATTTATGGACCATTCTTCTTTATAGAAAACGAACGTGGAAATAGTTACAGAGATATCTCTCTCTCTAAACTTTTTTTACCCACAAATGGATCAGGACGGCATTGAGGATGTTGTTTTTCAACAAAAAGGCGCCCCAGCGCATTTTTCGATTATTGCTCGAGAAGAAACATACATTTCCTGGCTGGTGGATAGGTACAGTTAGCGTCAGATAAATCTGTACGATGTCAAATGAGTATAACCTCATTTTATGATATTTTCGTAATACGGACTTATAGTTTTACCTATTACCTAGGGTACAACCGCCAAATGGATTGAGTAGTTTTAATGGTATATTAAGGTGTTTTACGTAACTGAAGGATTTGTTTAATATTAGGTTACTTTCAAAGACATATATTAAATTCACAAAATTAGCTTTCAATTTCAAATTTTGGAGAAATAAAAAAAAATTGGGCCCTGGGCGCTTATCTAAGCCCAAACTCTGACTGAAAAACGGTCACTAATTTGCTTGTTTTGAGTGTAATTTGGATCGTACCGAGAATTTGGAGGTCGGTACACGCGAATTTACCAATTACAAGTAGACTGAAATACTTTCGTTAAAAAATATCACCTTTTCCTAAAATCTGCATTTTGTGTCAAATATTCTAAAGCAAACCCGACCCCTTTGTTCTATATCACTGGACTTTAAGAAAGGTTTTGCGCCAGCTGCTCTATTTCTTATACTGGAACATTGTATTATATATACACGCCGATACAGCCGTTTCAAATTGATTTTGTCTTTCGCCGATATTCCTCACGCCATTTCTTTACGATTTATATGATTCCCTGAATAGTGATCTTAGCTATACCAAAATAATTCTAAACTCTCCCGAGACACCAGCCTTATTCTATTAATGTAGTTATAGCATTTTTTGTAGCAATACTTAAACGTGGCATATTTTGTGCTATCATTTTACACTTGACAAAGCCAGACTGACATCAAAAATCAATAAATGTTATCATGTGCTGTTATAACTGTCAAATGCGATAGATAATTCAGGTAAATAAAGGGAGACGGAGTACAATTTTCAATGAAGCAATTAAGCCGTACGGATTTATCTGTCGCCAACCGTACATCAGGCCCAATAGAATGGCCACCTTGTTCTCCTGATATGTCTGTCCCTGATTTTTTTTTTGAGTTATGTGAAGCGTTGTTATAATCCGATCCCACACATATTGCCGAAACTGATGATATATAAAATTTCCATTCAAGATATGCTGCGAAACGTATTTGATCATCGAATTGTAATTTTAAATGAGTGCACAAAATGTACACTTCCAACAAATGATTTATTAATTTGTGCTTTTGAGTTTAGTTGGTTTATGTTATTTAATTTATTTAAGTTAATTCGAATTGATAATTTTTCTGGTGATTAAATATTAATACTTATTTCGAAAATATACTGCAATGTAATAAGAGATTTAGCAACATCGTAAAGAAACTTAAAAAAATTCTTAGAAATTCTGTCTGTGCGTTTTGAACACCTTTCTTAGTTGTTGAGTTATTCAGCAACATAATATGATATCTTTGGATGGGACACCCAGTAGTTTGAAACGATTTTTGCTAAATAAATGACAGAAGATTAATCAAATCGGGTGTCAACGAATCTATTAGACAAGCCATAAAGTATTTGATCTATCAAAAAGAAATTTGGTATAGGTAAATAGTACTTAAAAACGAGAGTTTTCCCATATTTTTCACTTTCCGGTGACTTCCGGTTTCACCGAAAACGACTTTAGTTTCGATTTTTTAAATGGAACACCCTGTATATTTTTACATTTTTGGATTCCTGAGACAATTCTGAACCAGAATGTGAAATGTGACAGAATAATACAATCGCTAAGTTTTAATGGCTCTTGTAAAGAATTTTACCCATGGAATTTAACAAATTTAAAATATACATTTGAAAGATTACCTTTTTTTAATAATTCCTATACACAAAAATTTATGCATGAGGCACTTTTTCAAATTATATCCAAAAAAACTAAGGTTTCGGAAGGTTGCACTGAACTTGTTTTTGGCCTATCGCTAAAAACATATTTTTCACAAACTTAATTTATGAACTACGTAAAAGACTGATTATATTATAATGCTTTATAACACAAAAATTATTATTTCTAACTAAAAGACATTATTAAACGTTTTTAAACATAATTACAGCTGCTAAATAAAAAGAGAGCGGGAGTGTCGTCTGTTGCGTGGAAATCCAGTGCGCTGGGGCTGCTACGTTGCCAAGTTTATTTTATATATGATCTTTATAAATTATATAAGAAAAACAAAATGCATTTGTGGGTTGTGGATCGGTACTAGCAGGAGCGCGAAGGGACTAGGTGGATTGGTACCGGGTTAGCACCAGGTTAGACGCCGTAGGCGTTATCGTTAAAGCCCTAAAAGACGAACAACAGCGTAGGGCATCACTGGCGAAAGTCTAACATTCGGCATCGGCCCAGAGGGTCATATTAAGGAATATAACACGTTGGAACACAGTGAAAATATCGAATCACTTTTCGGTTTTTTTAATAGAAAAAGTGGTTCATCCATTTCTTTTATTTTCTTAAAACAGTTAAATGAAGGCAAACTTTTTATTTTATATTAAAAAATTATCAAATTCCGTGGGTTTACTTGTTTACAAGACTTTTTAATGATTTTGATAAGTACCAGTTAAACCAACATTTTTTTTTCATCCTGACGATGGCGATAGACTGGTATTGTTTTGTGATTGGTTCCTCCAAAATTGTAGAATTGACCCAAATTTTATCAACTTTATCTGACGATTCCAGATTTACTAATAATGGTATGTTTAACATTCAACATTGTTTAACAAGCAAAACACTCGTTACTGGGCCCAACAAAATCAACATGAAATGAGAGTAGGAAATTTTCAAGAAAGATTTGGTGTCAATGGTTGGGGTGGTGTCGTTGGTAACAGAATAATTGGGCCAATTAACAGGGAATTGTGTACTTAGGCTTTCTCCAAAGTGAAATTGAGCAATCTTAATGATCTACCTTTAGAAGTTTTACGTCGAAGTTACTTCTAGCAAGATGGAGCACCGCCTCACAATACCAGAGATGTTCTTAATTATTTAATTGAACATTTTAATAATAAAGTTATTGCAATCACCGGATCTCACTGTTCTCGATTTCTTTATTTGGGGATATGTTAAAGAAATAGTCTATGTAACAGCCCCAGCCACTCTTGAAATCTTAGAAGAAAGGATTGTACGTGTATTTAGAAGTATTACGCCTCAAATGCTGCACAACGTGTTGAGAGAAGCAATTGAACGAGCGGAAAGATGTCGTGAACAAGGAGGAATGGACTTAAACAGCTACAGTGAACTCGAATATTGTGCTTGTACATTTTACAACGTTATTGAAGTTAGTTCAGGTTATATTTTTGTTTAATACTCTGAACAATTTGTTAGCCAAAGATACAGATTTGCACGCCTAAATTTGTTGACGATATCTGAAGAAGGGCAGCAGAAAACTGTATAAAAAATGCTGTTCCTAGCGTTAGGCGCATAGGCGTGCGTTAGTTTCATCAACAGAGATAGGCTGGGTAGACTTTACGTGACATGGCGCATAAATAGATCCAACTATCACAATTAAAAATCCTACTTAATATCCAGCATGGCTATCCATGGCACACTTGATAAAAGTAAATAATTGATTATCGATCATTTTTCTTAGTAATATTTAATTTTTGAGTTTATTTTTAATCCAATAGCAAAAAAGTTACTACCGTTAGATTTGCCAAAAAATCCTTGTTTCAAAAAGTGCTTGTCTAAAAAAGGTTTCCATTTGAAAAAAAAAATAGTTAGACACAAAAATCTGATTCATCAACTTCTCTTTTTCCTAGCTATCAGACTAATCACTAAAGCTTAGCGATTGTATTATTCTGTCATCATTTCAGGTCCTTAAATTGTCTGTAGAATTGTCTCAGGAGTCCAAAAATGTAAAAATATACAGAGTGTTCCGTTTAAAAAATCGAAACTGAAGTCATTTCCGGTGAAACCGGAAGTGACTGGAAAGTGAAAATATGCTAAAACTCTCCTCCGTATACCAAATTTCGTTTTGATACATCAAATACTTTAAAAGTTATGGCTTGTCTAATAGATTCGTTCAAGAAATAAATAATTCACTGATATTTCTCTCGCTTGCAGCGACCATGTCATCCCAGCCGACTTCATTGGGTATTAAATTGTATATTACAGCAATAATAAATTACACTAAAACTCAATTCATAACGAATGTAGAAATGGGAAAGGGGATTATGGTTTTGCAATAATTTTGTAACACATAAAATATATCTCTGCGGACATGTTGCGTGTCCCCGGTCCTGGGTCAGTTGATATTCAAAGCATGTTACAATACCGCAAGTTCTAAAAGGCCTATATATTATTTCATGAGGCAAAGGAATGCTTTGATACATTTTATAAAGGGCACATACATATTTACTCGTCTAGTCTTTTCCCTTTTAAGGTCTAATGATAAAACGTTTATATTCCTTTATCACAAAGTTTGAAAAGAAAAATATTTCAAATTCTTTGATTTATTGTATTTTGTTTGAATACATTGAATTTCGAATATAATGTAATTTGTTAAGCTGTACGTAAGGTAGGTTTGTCAATTCAAAAATTCAAAACAGTTTTTTTATTTTTTTTTATTGAACTAAATATTAAAAATTCGACTTTCAATTTGTGAACCTATCGGTTCTCTTTTTTTTTTAGAATATTTTGTACAACTCTACCTGTTTAAAAAATTGTCGAAAAAAGACAAGACGATAAGTACTAAATCTGTCGTGTCGCGTGGAAACAGCTTTCAAACGGAAATAAATTACTGGAAATTACTAAACAAAAATAATTATTTAGTATACTAGTATTAATGAATTTCGATCAAGTAACAGTTAACTCGATTATTTATGACAAGCCCCTAGTTTTATACGACATGGTACTTTAGACTTTACTAAAATCAAAATATTTCGTTCTTTAATCAGTGTATTGAATAAAATGTGAAATTTAAATATATAAAACTGCACAAAGACAATAAAAGAGATATTGATAGTGTTTACCTTAAATTTATTGATAGTGAACTTTTATTTAGATTGAGTAACATTAAGTTTGAATATTTTGTTAACGAAATTAGGTGCCAAGAAGAGTATATCATCAATAAAAAATATGTAAGTCAGCAACGGAAATATAAGTACACTAATTTATAACAAAGCTCCAAAAACAATAGAAATATTACAGACACAGAATTTTTAAGTTTAGAAACTAAATTATTGAAAAAGGTTTTAATTATAATCTCCAAGTTTGAGATAGTATTAGAAATAGGGAATACTTAGGTATTGAATATGAACTAACTCTTAATAATGTAGACAATGTCTTGACTCTTGGAAAAGCGCATATTAGCAAAATCAATTATTTCAGAATCTTTAGATTTCAGTGGCGGCTATTTAGGTGAAGTAGGTGAAGTGCTACTTCACCAGGAGAAATAAACAAGCAAACATCTAACTATATTTATTATATATCTCTTAAAATTTAAGTTCTTACATTCATTTATGCACCTAATTGGCAAAAAATAAACTGTACATCTCGAATAAATATTTGACTTGAACGTTGGCGGCATGTCTTTTTAAAACTTTTAATCGAAATTTATTATAACAACTATAGCAGTGGCGCAAACCGCTTCGACTATGCTGGAGGTGCTATGTTTAGTTTACAATTTTCTTACTACGTTGCTATGACAACGCGTTCGCGATGACTTCGATATGACAACCAGCGCCATACAACGCTAATTGCTAACGCAGTACATACACCCACGTGTCGTTCAGTTTGAGGTGGTTGTTTACTTTTATTTTCGCGGATTTCGCTGCAACCGGTTAGTTCCTTTGCAGTTTACTTGACTGTTTTGTGTTATATTTATTTATGGTGTTGCTACAACTTTATTTGGTGTCGGGTTTATTAATTTACTTTAGTAATTAATCCGATCACGGATGTGGTTTGCATTTTGTTGGAAACTATATTTAATCGATGGAAGGAACAAGATCAGAGTTTTAATCGTCATCCTGGTTTTCGGCGATCAAATGGTTATGTAGTAGTCAAATATTACAAAAATTGTTTTGCTGGCCTTGTTTACTAGTTTCCAATAAATATTCAATTCATATATTGGAATAAGGAAGGATTGCATTGCAGGTATGTTAAATATATGAAGGTCTTTACATAAATATGAAGACTCGGCGGAGCATTTAGAATGCGAATTAATGCTAACAACATTTGTAAAAAATCAAAGCATTATAGCTGACTCTTTAAAAGAAAATGCTAAACTATATAAAATACATTTTAAAGAAAACGTCCGATTAAACAGACTATGTATGTGCTTGGTAATTGACGCAGTTTTGAACCTTGCAAAACAAGAGTTAGTCTTTCGCGGCCATGATGAGAGCAGCGAGTCAATAAATAGGGGGCATTTTAGGTTTATTAATATCGAGAAGTTCCCAAGAACTAAAAGATCATCATAAAAACATTAAAAATGTTTTTACTGGTGAATCGAAAAGTACTCAAAACGAAATAATTAATTATTAATTGAATTTAATTGAATGCATTTCTGATTATTTAAATGATCATGTAAAAAATGAAATAATGAACACACAGTTTTTTTCTGTGCAAGTGGATGACACCACTGATATTACGCAAACCTCCCAGTGCTCCGTAATTTTAAGGTACCTTAATTCAGAATGTAGTAGAGAGATTCTTAGGATTTTATAATGTCAGCTCCGATAGAACGTCGGAGAATTTATATTCTCTATTCGATCAAATTTTGGACCCATTTGACTACAAACATAAATTAATAGAACAATATTACTATGGCGCAAGTGTGATGTATGGCCACCTAAATGGCCTTCAAAAATAAAAGAAAAAGCACCGCAGGCTGTATTTGTCCTGATGCAGCAAAGTTTAAAAATATTTCTAAATGTCGAATTTTTTTGCGAGCCTCAGTGGTATTCCCTCATTTTTTCACCACTCAGTTAAACGAACGTATGCTCTTACATCAGCATCTACGAGGCGTATACCAACAATTACAGAAACTCGTTGGTTTTCAAATTCGAAGTTAGTAAATGTGATTGTTCAATTTGCGTTCTTCAAAAAAAATCGTTTAACATTCATTTTTGTATATCCAATATAAAACGCTGTCGTGAGGCGCTCTGTAAAAAAAGAAGTGAACATTTTTTTTAATACCATGTTTGATAAAGCAAATTCTATTAAAGAAATAAATCATTACAAATGTGAGCTTGCTAAGCTTTCACCTGAAGAAATTAGGGCTAAGTATAGAACCCTTTTTTATGAAATATTGGACTATATTTTAATGGAAATGACACTAAGCTTTCAAGACTCTGAAACACTTACATTTTTATGTTTGGCAGATTCTGCTAAATTTTCCGAATATAGTTTAAATTTTCCGACTGGCCCGTTTGAAAAATTGTTACAGTTGTATGGGGAAATATTGTCAAAAAGTCAACGACTTAAAAATGACCTTGGTCTTATTTTTGCCAATGACAGTAATTGGAATATATCGCTGCAAGAGCAAGTGAAAAAAATTAATGAAAATAAAGATATTTTAACCTTATTTTGATAATGCCCTCGATAAGTGCTTCACTGGAAAGAAGTTTTTCTTGCGTCAAACATCTAAAAACTTATTTATGAAATACAATATCTCAAAAAAGACTTACTTCTCTAGGCAATATTTCAATTCAAAAGGAATGTCTGGAGGAGAAATCTGCTGCTATGAAGGATAGGAGAATTGATTTAGTATACAAAATTTCGGTAAGTCGTAAAAAAATATTCCACCCCTTCCGCATAAAAAAAATTCTGGAAAAATTATTATTATTGCGATATTTTCTTGCTTCATTTGCACTTCACCTACTTTTTCACCCGCAAGCCGCCACTGTTAGAATTGTCTGCTGGTCAGTTTTAAAATAATTATAACTTGATTAAAAGTATTAAGGATAAAATTATACAAAATAATATTATATTCACTATGGCGGATAAAGAAAAAACCGTTATTGTGTTAAAAAAGAAGACTAAATTTAAAAAACTATAGATTTTCTAAATCCTGAGAACTTAAATAAAATAGACGAAGATCCGGCATATGTATTTTACAGTTTAGTGTTAATGAACCCACAAGCACCAAAGCAATGTTCTTTTATTAAGTTACACAGGCAATATGCGCATTCGATCGGTAGTGTCGTATGTAACAGCTCTAGCATACCGGGTATCTAACAAATTAATAGAAATTATTAGTAATTGCTCTAACTTTAAGCCTTGAGTCTTGAATTAATTAATAATATTAAAGATATATTTATTCCAAATAACGCTATTTTAATTTCTTTGGATATGCCAAACCTACTTCCCAGTATCCTACTGAAGCTATAAACTTAGTAGATGATTTGCTAGTAAAAAACAAAGCCAACATATTAGATTTGTTGACAGTTTTTTTAATTCGATTTAATCTATTTAGTAAAAAAGGTCTAATAATGGGTAACCCGTTAAATCCTATGTTAGCTAGAACATGTCTTAATAATTTAGAACAAATAGTATTTAATTACCATGTAAGAGGCAAGTTTATTTGTTGGTATAGATATATTAAAGATATTTTAGCTTGTTTCACAGCCACACTTAATCTTCTAAATTCTATTAACAAATTACATAAAAATATAAGATTTACTTTAGAATTAGAACCAAACAAGTCCACAAACTTTTTAGATTTAAAAATCCCAAACCATCGCATACACATATAAAACATCAAACAACCCATTTATACATAAGATGGCAGCTTTTAATAGTTTTGTATATCGTTTAATTAAGGCACCTATTTCAACAGAAAATTATAACAAAGAACTTAATTTTATAAAATAGTTTGCAGTTAATAATTGTTATGATGTAACCCTAATGGACAAAATTGTAAATAAAAATCCATTAATACAAAAGACAATATTAAATTTAACACATTAACATACACGGCAAAAATCTGCACTAAAATAGGTAAGCAACTTAAAAAAAATCATAAAATTGCTTTTTGTACAAATAATAATTGGGTAGATATCTTAGGAATGACAAGTCTAACACAAATAAGGGCCAAATATCTGCAGTGTATGAACTAAATGTGGTTCTTGTGAAAAAGTATATATTGGTCAAATGGGTAGATCTTTTTATAAACGTATAAAAGAACACAAAAATCACACATTAAACAAAAAACAGATTCTAATTATGCAAAACACTTACTAGAAATAAATCACAATTTTAGCATTGAACTTAGAATTTTGTATTCAGCCAATAAAAGTTACAAGTCAAATTATTTGGAACATCTAGATAAGAGGAAAAATCATAATATTTTATTAAACGATTAAACGGACTTTAACGGCTACCCACTGTTGAACCTTCATAAGTAATGTCTTCGTGGGTTTGCTTTTTTATTATTGTTAAAAATTCCAATTTCAGTATCAGTCTTGAGTTGTTAATTATATCCAGTTTTGCAACACTATTAAAAACGACAGTTAAAAATTGATTTACGTCTCGTAGAGAAAAATACCAAATCCTATCCAAAAAACCATTCTTCTTAAAAAAATGTTCTAAATACCCCAACAGTATCTCAAATAAATTCGAACATTGTCCAGAAATGTAAAATCTATAGCTGGCTTTATTAACCTTGCAAAACCCTTTATTTTAGTAACCATAAATTGTTATACCGTTTATTTAAGCACACTTTATTTTTGGTAGTTCTTTTAAAATCTTAGTCTAATGTTGGAGAAAAATTATTAAGAACTTGATTGTTTTATGTCCTATTTTCCTTCTCCCATAAAAAGTTATGGCGGCATCAAATAGTGTTCCTCTTCTAATTTTTTTGTATAGGGTATTCAATAAAAAAATATATTGTTTAATTTTTTTACATTTTACACATAATTTTTTTGATCCACCGCCTGGATTATACATCGAATGCATCGCTATACACGTAGTAAATTCACTAGTCTGGGGCTTACGTACATTGTAGCTGCTTTTTAAAGAATGTTATGGCTTTATCACCACATTCTAAATATAAAAAGAAATATCCGGCTATTAAGGCTTTATCATTTACTTTAGCCGCATTTTTATAACTGTTGTATAGAAAAGTTTTTCACATCTCTGTAGATAAATGAACTTTCAAATCTGACAACTGAAAAGCCAAAAGAAGAATGCCGCACTGACAGTACAGAGACGTCAATGGGCGACAGCTATTAAATATAATATACATCTATTTTACATATTCTTCTACATAAGGTATAGATGAGTTATCCTATGAAATTACGTAAGATGTCATCAAAACGCAAACCTTTATACGTGCGCTGTTCGAGTAGCAGAGCATTCAAGAGACGCAAAAGGACAATAATAGCCAGATGTAAAAGGTGCAGTAACTTTCCTTGTTGCCGAAACGGACCCTACGAATTCCCAACAATTTGGGAAGAGTTGCGAGCCAATAATCAGCTTTGCGACGGTGTGGTCAAATGCGATGACGAGGTAGAATTCAATATACACCGCATAATCCTGTCAGCTGTAAGCCCCTATTTTCGAGCTCTTTTTACAAATTCAATCAATAGGGGTCAGCCGGAAATAAAAAAAGCCAATGTCCATATTTCCAGCGCCGCATTTAAAGTTGTTTTAGATTACGCTTACACCGGCAGTTGTGTGATAAATAGAACAAACGTTTTCGAGGTGCTTAAATATGCGGATCAATACGAGATTCTTGACGTGGTTCAAAAGTGTTGCGAGTTTCTTATCAATGATTTATCGCCCACAAATTGCCTGCAGGTCCTAAAGTTTGCCAATCAGTATTTCTGCAGGTATTTATCTTACCGAGGAAATATTTACGTACTACAAAACTTTACCGATGTGCTTCGCGAGAATGATCAGTTTTGTAACATATCCGCTCAACACCTTAAGAATATTCTCTCTGATGATTATTTGAATGTGAAGTCCGAGGAAATTGTGTTTGAGGCCATTAAAATGTGGATTAATCATATGCCAGAGGTAAGAAGGCAATATCTGTTGGACCTAATTAAATGCATTAGAATGGGAGCATTAACACACGATAGGATTCTGAAAATAGCCAGGTGGTCTTTAATTGAGGAAGATACCAAGTGTACTCTTTATATTACAGACGTTCTGACTATAATAGAAGATTTCACGGATATAGAAATTGAACCCCTTAACACTTATTTAACTCGACCGAGAATCCCTTACGACGTTTTATTCGCTATTGGAGGATGGAGTGCCGGAAGTCCGACCAGTTTTGTGGAAACGTACGACAACCGCGCAGACAGATGGTTAGTTTCGAAGGACACTGATGTGGTGGCGCGCGCCTACCATGGAATGTGCAGCTACGGAGGTAAAATATATCTTGTAGGAGGATTCGATGGTAACGAGTACTTTAATACAGTGAGATGTTTTGACCCTTCGACGCACACTTGGAGCGACTGTGCTTGTATGTATTACTCTAGGTGCTACGTTAGCGTGGTTCTCTGCGTAGGCAAAATCTACGCCATGGGAGGTTACAATGGGAGAATCCGCATGAACTCCGCTGAACGCTATGATCCAGAGCGCAACCAATGGGAGCTCATACCATCTATGCAAAAGCAAAGATCGGATGCCAGTGCGGCAGTATTAAATGAAAAGATATACATTGTTGGAGGGTTTAACGGCCAGGAAGTGATGAACTCAGCAGAAATATTCGATCCTTCCACAAATCAATGGTCTTATATACCCCCGATGATTTCAGCCAGATCCGGAGTGAGCCTAATTTCTTATCACAATGCTTTGTATGCGATAGGAGGTTTTAACGGATATACTCGCCTGCCGTCAACCGAAAAGTACGTTCCGGATACCTCTTCCAGCTGGCTGGAGGTCTCGGAGATGATGACTCCAAGGAGCAACTTCGGAACCGTTATCTTAGATGACTTCATTTACGTTATCGGTGGTTTTAACGGCTCGACAACGATAAATTATGTCGAATATTACGATCTGGAAACAGACGAATGGGTCGATGCCGCCTCCATGAACCTGAATAGATCGGCGCTTAGTGCCTGTGTAATCAGCGGGCTCCCCAACTCGAAGGATTACTCCTTTTTGGATCGCAGTCAAAAGCAGCAGAACGAGGATGCCAAAGCCGAGATTTAACCGGCAGTTCTTTTTACTTTTTAAGTGCCGACTCTTTTCGGCTTTTATACACTTGTCGTATGCGATATTAAAATGCATTCGAATATCTTTTGTGTTTTAATTCTGTATGGCCTGAACGGGAGATAATGGTTTATATTTTATCTTTTAGAAGTAGGCACGAGATAATAGTTCTGAATGATTTAATTATGTCTGTGGAAACAATGGGTTTTATTTACGGTATTAAATGTTTTTTTTAATTTTTAAAGAGCTGTAATTTTATTATTTAATTTTTTTTATAAAGGGCTGTAATTTTGCAGAATACTGAATTATTATGAATTCTACCTTTGTTACTGGTCTGTCATCAGACAGCGGAGGGCAAACTCGATTTGATAAGTCGTAAGATTTTCTACTGGATAATAAATTCTGTAAATGTTTTCAGTGTTACATATTTTTTTAAAATGATACAAGCTATCATGTAAAGTATTAAAAACGTGTTTTGGTAAACAAAGTAATTTCCCATTGACATTTCGTTTGTGATAAGAGCTCAGAAGACGAGGACGTGTTTGAATCGGAAGACCCACAGGAGGAAGATAAACAGGAATTCCACCCCACGCAGAAAAAAAACAAGGTCAAGAAATTCAGCCACGTCCTCATCAACTCCAACATCTACAAGAGCTAGAGCGGCACTAGGGGGTAACAACCAACTGCAAGAAGAGGGCCTCCGAGGAAATAAAGGGGAATAATAACTACTTGCTAGGGCCATTATGTTATATTTTTCTTTGGTTTTAATTGAAGTTTTGTCAATAATAATTTTACTTTTATTAAATCTTTAATTTTTATTTTGTCAGTGTTAGGTACGTCTTTGTATTTTGCAAATTGCATTTTATATCTACACACTGTATATATCTTTTTTACTTGTATATCTGGTTCTGTATACTTAAAATTTTACTTATAGGTGGTTATAAATTTACTGTAGGTGTATCACATATATTTCATTTTTATTCTCTAAGTCACTATATACTCCCTTTATTGGATAAACTCAAGCTTGTTCACTTGAATGTGAGATCATTGACTGCACATATTAATGACTTTCGAACTTGTTCTGGATAGTGAATATGATCTTATAGGAATTAGCGAGTCATGGCTTAATGGCTCAATTTCAGATGACATGTTGTATATTAATGACTATCAATTGGAGCGCTGTGATAGGTAAGACAGGGGGGCTGGCATTGCCGTATCTATTAAAAATAACATAAAATATTTAAAATTATCATCAAGAACTCAAATCGAGCAATTGTGGATACAATTTGAGGTTGCTTGACATCTGTTTTCCGTAGGCATTGTTTTTAAACCGCCAACAACCACCTATTTAGATTTTTTTTTATCAACTTGGAAACCTCTCTCTCATTTATTATACCCATCGTTCATCATGGTTTAATGCTGAGACTAACATATTGCAAAAAGGAGTCGTGCCTGTAGATTTTTCGGACCATAGTGTTCTGTGTTGTCAATGTAAGTAGCGTAAAACCAATGGTAGAATATAAAACTGTCAGAGATTTTAAATTTCTAAACTGTTCAATCAGATTTAAGATCAATCCCTTGGAATAATATTTTTTATAAACGATATTGATAAGAAAATCTCTTTTATATGCGATACTATGACTGTCCCCCTTAATCTACATGCTCAATTTGTCACATTTCGCATTACAAAAAAATATGCCCCATGGTTTACGGATGGCTTACGTACATTGAAAAAAGACAGAGATAAGGAACTTACTAAATTCAAAAGAAAAAAATCGTAGGCAGATTGGGACAACTACAAAACCCTTCGAAATATGTTTACTGCTGCCGTTAGAAAAGAAAAGAGAAATTATTACGTAAGTTCGTCTAACTCTAAAAATTCCAAACAAATCTGGACCCATCTAAAACTTCTTGATATAAAGTTAAACAAAAGAAACTGTATACCTGAGCACCTCGCTGACGTTGGGTTGATTAATAATAACTTTATTATTTCAATTCTCAAATTAAAAGTACATAAGGACACTGTGAGTTTCTACCAGAATAATATAATCTCAGAAAAAAATTTTAAATTTCATAGGGTTAGTGAATATGAAATGTTCAAAATATTATCAAAATTAGGTCAGACGCAACGGGATCTGACGGACTGAATATAAAATCTCTAAATTTTTTACCATTCCTGCTACCGTACATAACACACATAGTAAATTAATGCATTGAACTTAATGTTTTTCCGGCTGCTTGGAAGAGGGCACTTGTTATACCAATTCCAAAGGTGGCTAAAGTGGAATCTCTGCAACTGCTAGAGCTATTAGCATTTTGCCTACCACGTCGAAGATTTTAGAGTCCATCATGCATGCTCAACTATCTGACTATCTTATGTCAAAAAAAATTATTCCAAATACTTATATATACAACTTTATTAACTGTAGTAGATGATATAATTAGCAAAATAGATGCAGGCAAATTAACCATTTTAGCGCTACTCGATTTTAGTAAGGCTTTTGACACGTTATGTCTTCAAATAATGTGCGCAATATTTCATTATGTTGGTTTATCTAAGGTTGCTGTATTATTTTTAATAAATTACTTAAATAACAGAGAACAGGCTCTGACCTATAATGGCAGAACATCCATTACAAATTTTAGTGGAGTGCCACAAGGATCTATTTTAGGACCTCTTTCATTTATTATGTACACGTCTTGTTTTCAAAGATCATTTTTATCCTGTATAAGTCATTATTATGCTGATGACACTCAACTATATCTCTCTACGATCATATTGTTCATGCATTTGTAGAATCTGGTTGGCTCAAGATGGTTCAGCGGCGCTACCTTCATGTGATGTGCCTATATCATAAGATTCTTACCATAAAATCTCCTCCCTATATCTACAACAAAATTCGATTTAGAAGACAGACGTTTACAATGTCAATATTAGATTTAAGGGTAAGCTTACCATCCCGGCACACCATTCAGCCTTATTTTAACGTTCGTATTCAAACCTCATTGCAAAGTATTTGAACGACTTTCCTGAGGACGTCATTCAAGTGTCAAAGAGCAGATTTCGTGAGTTTGGGCAGAACAAGGTCTTAGCAAGTTGACAGTTCTTCTTTTCTTTTCTTAATCATTTTATTTTTACTTTTTTAAACTTTACACTCATAAATATTCCGTAAATTAATTAAATTGTTTTATATTAATTTTACACAATACTCATGGAATCGGACTTTAAGTCATAAGGATTAAGGTATTATTAATTAGTATTAAAAACCTAGTTGGTTAGCTGAACAGTTGGTTGGACTCTCATTTTTTTTTAAATGTATGCAGGATACATGCAAGAACATACATAAATATGCAGTAATTAACTAAATTTTGATTTTCTGAATTAAATCTCCACAAAATTAGGGGATTTAGTATTGAATAAAAATAAAGTAAAGTTGTATATACTTTATTAAATCACCTAACACATTTTTTTCATATCAATTTATATCAAGCTTATATTAATACTAATTTGAAAGGTTTTAAGTTTTTTAATTAAAAAATTGTGGCGTCTGTCACTAAGGAAATGTTTGTACAAAGAAAGCGATCTCTCTACATCTATTGAAGTTATAGGGCAACATTTTAATTTCGGGGCTAAGGTAGGTTCAACAGCCAAATTATTTACAGTTTTCCCTGACATTATGTTAATAACCTGCATTAAAACCTTAAAACCAGTGTTTTTTTCTATTAAACTTTCTAATTTTGTAACTATTGTTTTCCCTATCTCACCTCGTATTTGTTTGCAATTTTGTATACATGTCTCTTTTATAACCATCAACTTAGGTAGACTTTTGTTCTTCTAGTTGCAAAATACTCTCTGCTAGAAATTCATAGTTACACTTAACATGCATTAACTGTTGTTCCACTTTAACATTTTGAAATATTCCTTTAAACTTTTGAATGCACTGTAAATCGTCATCAGACCTTTGTAAAATTAAGTCGTTCAATTTTTGGATATTATCTGCATAAAATATTGCCGCATGAATCCAGGTGCCCCATCTGGTCACGCCAAGCTCAGGTGTTAATGAAATTCCGAGCAAATTCGCCTTGTAAAACTGCACTGTTAATGGGGCCTTTATGAATATTTTTTCACATTTGCTATTAGGTCATTGACCAACGGGAAGAAAAGAAATTCTAATAGTTTCCGCAGCCCTATTTAACCCGTGAGCTAGGCAAGTAACATGAATTAAATTTTCATATTTTTTTTTAATTCTGTTCTACCTTTATCATATACGGCACAGCATCGGACAACATGACAAGAATTTTATCTTTAAGAACTGAATTCGCCAAAAAGTAATGGCTTAATGTTTCTTGAATAAAAACGGGCAACTGTAAGGTTGTTTGATTTTTCTGGTTCTTTTAGCGCTATGAGGTAAGCTTTTCTAGGTTCTTTCCAGCTATGCAAGTACTACACAAATCAGTTGTTTAGCAATGTAAGACGGCGTCTTAATGCATTGATCTACTTGGAATTTCTTTTAGCAGGAAACAACTTTCGAACAAGGCTTGCAAAAACATGATCGCCGTTCTGAACAAGTTCTGGATAAGGCTTAATCCACGAAGTACATCGTATTTTCGCCATAATCATCACTTTTTCTTTCCCTTTCACTTTGTTTGGGAGACCGAAACTGATTACGGCTACGACAAATGACGACCGCAATAATATGGGTAAACTGTATCAAATGTGAAAAAAAAAATTTATAGAGGGTGTAGGGTGTAGGTAAAGTAATTTTAGGTTAAACATCTGTATAAACGTTTATAAAATTGTAATAAAATTTAGTTCGCAACAATTATAAAATAATTTTACTGGAAACTGCTATAGTACTATATATAATTTTAAAATTATTGAGGCAGTTATAGAATATTTATTAAGCTACAATAAAACAGTTTTATGGCAGTTCTTTTATTATACCAGAGGTAGCTTTTTTGTTTTGTCTAACAACATAAAAGTAAACGTTCCTTGTTTAATTATATTGATTGAGAATAATTTACTTTTTAATGGCTCTGCAGATAACATAAAGCTGAACATCCGCTTTTTCTGTATCAAATATGTCTGTCAAATCACAACAGCCATATTAAATAATTTAAGATTCCTTTATATACAGCCAATACCAAAATTACAGCAGTCTGAAAATTGATAATTTACTGATTTTTCTTTTTTTTTCTGAGCTGCATTGAAAGAAACTAAGGATTTATCTCTGATGTTTACATGAACATAAAAGTGATTCGTTAACGCACATCTCCATTGGTAATTTTTAAAATGACCGTCGTAAAATGAACTGGCGAAAGCAAAAACATGGCTTCCATATTATACAATATTTTTATTATCCAGGTGATTTTTTTAAAATACTTTTGCTCTTTGAGAGCCTTTTATAAAACATTTAAAATAAAAGTATAATTTTAATTAAACAGGTGCATACTGCAAGTAAAATAGGTAAATAAGGTAGGTAAAAAAAAATAATTGGGTACACGAAGTACTTTAATATTCATATTAAAGGCAATATTATTTCAATAAAAAACAGAGAACATCTTCGTGAATGGAAAACATATTCAAAATATTAAGCTATGCAGAAGAAAAAAAAATATATATATATATATATATATATATATATATATATATATATATATATATATATATAGATATCCAGCAGTAACAATTATCAAATAACTTGTATAGAAATGTGAGCAACAAATATGTCTATCTATGTTTTATAAATATGGTAAAAAAAGTATTTATGTTCTCCAAAACATTTTTTTATTTTATAATAATTATTAACTAAAGCTTTTATTGTGACAGTTTTCGTTGCTAATTATATAACACTTTTTTTAAAGTTAGTATCACAAAGAAGTCTTTTATAAAACAATTTTATAAATGATCAGCAAAATACTAATACCACAACTTTATAGGTGTTCGTTTCCGAACAGAACAGTGTCAGATAACACCATTACAAATCTATTATAAAACAAATTTGTTCTATAAGCTAAAATGTTGTATAAAATCTGTAGTATAAACGTTTATAAAACAATGTTTAATTTGGTCGTCGAAATGTTTTATATTGTTGCTTTAAGAACGTTTTAAACACTAACTTATATTGGAAAGTGTACCCAATAGCTTAAATATCTCACTGGCAAATTGAATAATACAAAATAGTATATGAAGAGCAGTAATAAAATAATTATAAAATAAAATAGTTCGGTTAGTTAAAAATATAAAACAACTTTGCTAGTTGGGAGACTAACGCAATTTTTTAACAGGGGAATGGTTTATTACTTTATTGTCCTCTTAGGGAAAACCCAATCTAAATCGAGATCAGTCGACACAACGTTCAGGCGGCACGGCGTGCGGCGGGTGGCTATATAACGTAACAAAATAAAACAGAAATCCCAAAACACGCTTAGATATGCAATAGTTCTTAAAATATGCATTTTTCCTTCAAATTCACAAAGATATGCAAAAAATGCATATATATGCAAAATGCATAAAGTCCGGTCTTTAGTGATAATATTTTAGAGGTATCTATACATTTTCAGTTATATGAGAATTTTTTGGAAGTTTGAAATTTGTTTGGTCCATTTTAACTGAACTCTTACAGATTGAAGGAGCCGTTAAAACATAAAATGATGATCGATTGTAGGCTAAAAAAAAAGCTTTGCCGTTTAAATATAGAGATTGCGATAACACTTCCTTTTTGAGGGATATTTTTCAGAACCCAATTTTTTCACCTTGGATTTGAAAATAAAATTTTTAGGAAAGTAGGAACGACGGGAACATTCGACATTTCGTTTTTAGTATAATATTTTAAAGGTATCTACCAACTTTCAGTTAAATTCGAATTTTTTGGAAGTTTAAAATATGTTTGGTCTATTTTAACTCAGATTAAAGAAGCCTTTAAACCTGAAATTATGATGGATTGTAGACTGCTATTAAAACACATAGGGTAAAAGTGCATATAAATAATATTATTACCGTAACATGACAACTTGTTATTAAATAAAGGCATTTATTTTTCCGTCAGTGACGCTTTTCAGATGTCCCCCATTCATAAATCTTCAAACTGTCAACATAATTCTTCATGAGCTGTCACTTAAATAAATATGGAGTCTAATATATGCAGAATTAGTGTAAATATATACTATATACCTGGTATAGCGTTTTCTTAAAAAAAAAACAATTATAGACAGGTAGACATATAGGATACGATTTAGGAAAATGATTTGTTTCAATAGATTGAATCTGAAAATATTAGTATGTAGCATCGTAAAAAATAAAGCAAATAATTGAAAGAGTCAAATTATGAAGAATAATGATATAAAGAAGTATAATAATCGTGAAGTAATCACTCTCCGAAATTTTATGGGATCTTTGCGTTTCAGGGTCCCTATATGCCGTTATCTGTCGGTCTGTAGGCTCAAAACTTCTTACATGACTGACTTGAAATTTTGGTCACATAATAAAGGGTCTAATCCAATATGGCGAAACAAAATGGCGGCCTAGTGAACTGTTAAAAAAATAACAAAAACTTGCTTATCCAATTTACTTTTAATTTTGCACAAAAGTCAAGTATTGTAAAAATCAATTGGCAAAATTTTTGGTAGGAATCCAAGATGACGAAACAAAATGGAGGCTTAGCTTGATAAAATATTTAAAAATTTACCCTGAAAAAACTACATAACGGATTGATTTAAAATTTTGTATAGTAATTAACACTGGAATAAAGATGAACTGGTAACATTTTATCGTGGTACGAATTCAAGATGGCGGAACAAAATAGCGGCCAAATATAATAATGTAATAGTGAAAAAAAATCACCTTGGACGCAAAAAAAATTTCGTCGGTCTGTCTTTCTGTCAGTTTGTGGCATAGCTTAAAAACTACTTGCCTGATTGATTTCAAATTTTTGTCAAAAATTAAGGGGATGACTTGGTAATATTTTGATAAAAATCCAATATGGCGAAACAATGGTCTAGTGAAACGTTAAAAAGTTGTTACTAGAAAACTAATAATAATTTAATTTGCCTCAAATTTTGCACAAAAATCAAATTAAGTACATAGGAAGAACTGACAACATTTTGGCCATAGCAAAACAAAACGACGGCCTAATAAAATTTTTAAAAATCAGCTTGGAAAAACTACTTATTAGATTAATTTCAAATGTTGTGCAAGTATTAAGTGTAATATAGAGATAAACTAGTAAAGTTGTGGTACGAATTCAAGATGGCGAATCAAGGTGGATGGCGGCCAAATAAATATTTTAAAAAATCAACGTAAAAATTTTCTTATTCAATTGACTTTATATTGATATAGGGATATACTGGTACGAACTCAACATGGCGGAGAAAATGGCGGTGTGTTAGTGTAAACTTACTTATTCAATTTATTTTAAATTATAGCCGAAAATGAAGTACAGCATAGGTAGAAACTGGTAAGAGATAGGAAACAAATCCAATAAGGTGGAGCAAAATGGTGCTCAATAATTTTTTTTAAAAAGACAGTATTACTACATAACATGCACTGAACTAAATTGGATCATACTTCACTATTCCTAATAAAAGAAAAGACTCATAACGAGGCCAGCTCTCGGTAAAGGCATTTACCGATTTTTTATGTGATTAGTTTTAAGTTCGTATACCAGCGAGAGTTGATTGGAAGATATTGAGGTACTATAAAATCTAAATAGCTTGACTTAAAGAAAACCTAATTGCATATTTCTTATAGCATCAACCTTCATGCTTAGTAGAGAGTTAGCATACATATGAACCAAGTAGTGGAATATTCTTTTATCGAATGAAAAACTAGTGCCACTTGGTAGACCATAAAAAACTAAAATAAAATATACAATTCGTTTTTCTCTAAGTCAAGACATTAACCCCCGTATTCACTAAAAAGGTTTAATAGTTAGACCAGGTCTAATTGCCATGACAATTGAAACTGTTAGCTCGTCAGTTGTGTTTTGTATATGACACTGTCATTTTGTAATGTGACTGTCAAATTAGACCTGGTCTAAATTTAAACCTCTTTAGTGAATACGGGTGTTAGATTTTAGCATTTGAAATTGCAAATTTTGTTTATATATTTTTTTATGTTTGGACATAACAAGAAGATGCAAGGGTATATTACCGATTTTAAATGTAAAACATGACTTAGCTAAAAAGTTATTTATACAGGGCGACAAACAAGACAATTTTTCCAATTTTTTATTTGTTTGGAAAATTTACAAATAACGTTTTTTAGGTTCTAATTGTTAGAGCAACTTAATCCTTACTAGTGAGTTAATAATCGATATTTTTTTGTGCTGGATGGTGGTGGGAAATTGTATTTAAGTATCTATTTGTATGCATCGATTTTCTGAAGGGTGTCCCAATAAGATATCCCCTTATCTCGAAAGATATACAATTTAGGAAAAAAAGTTATATATAAAGTTTATTGTTTTTAAGTGAACTTTAATTATATACCTTTCATGTATACAGGGTGCTCAGTTTTTCCTGGTTAGGAGTCAACTCCTAAAAATTAAATTTTTTCACCCTGTATATTATCCTATAATGGATTTTCATTAAAAATAAGGGTAACTTTCATTAAGATATTGTATACCTATCTTCGTTTTAGGATATAATAGCCGTTTATTTAATTTTTTGCTAAAACCGTATATATTTTTTGGTAGGTAGTTTAAAAAATATAAGTATATAATATTTGGTGAAGCTGCCATTTTTATATTAAAGACAACACCACAATATATAATTTAAGTTGTTTACTTTGACTACAAATTATACAGGGTGATATCAAAATTCAATATCGGAATATATAAAATTACTTATAAGTCAATAATCTTAAATGGAACTGTATATTATTGCAGATTTCGATGGTTCACAAAAAATTAAAGTAACTTTGTATATAATAACCTATACCTATCTCTAACCGTTTAGAAAATATTCGCTATTAAACTTTTTTTATGCAATAAAAAATACCTTTGGTTTAAATTTAATGACGAAATACGTCACAAATATTTTTTAACGGGCTGACCATAGTAGATTTTCAACAAAATACTGTAGTTTACAATTTTAACTAAGATGTCTGTATTCTGTATTTCCTGAGAAAATAATTCATTACAAATCATAAAATGAAACCAAATATTGCATGTAATTAACTAACGCTGCAAAATCAAAACTGCCATGGAAAACAAATAAAGTGCTTTGGAAACCAACGTAAACAATATTTGTCAAATAATATAATAAATTTTGGTTTGTTGTGCGTTAAATCTTTATCTTATAATGTCTTATATAACTTATATCAGTGTTTCTTCAAAATAACAAAAGCGTTGCACTGACTATAAGAGCATATCATGAAAAGTATCAGAGAAGAATAAAAAGATCCATGTTTGGGCGAATTGAACTAGATCTCGAACAGCATGGTGTTTTAAAATATGAAAAAAGAAATAAACCTAAAAGTATCTTGGATTATGAAACGCATTTAAATATATGCTTATATTTCAAAGAATTTACAGAAAATTCCATCAGAGATGCAGAAAAAGACTTAAGTATTGCTAGAACTGATATTCATAGGACGCTGAAAATGAATAACTACAGGGCGTTTAAGTTCGCTAAATTGCAACACTTAGAACCTACCGATCATATTCTACGATTGGAATATTGTGACCTAATGATGGATCGACATTTTCGTAACCCAAATTTTTTTAACCAAATTTGTTGGACGGACGAAGCGATATTTACTACCTCAGGGATATTTAATAGAAAGAATACTCACTATTGGTCTCAAGAAAACAAACACAACATCAAAACTATTCAACATCAAGGTCGTCGTAGTGTTCATTGTTGGTGTGCGATTTACAGGAATCAAGTAATAGGTCCTCTATTTCTGGATAACCATTTAAATGGTGCGAGGTACCTAGAGCTACTGACTAACAATTCAGGCCGTTACTAGATTCAATGGTAACATAAATAATATTATTTACCAAATGGATGGAGCACCTTGCCATAACACCATTCAAGTAAGAACTTATTTAAGTGTTAACTAGAGGTCGTTGGACCAAATGGAAATATTCGTTTCCGCGGAAGATTTGACGCCCCTGGACTATTTTCTGTGGGGAACATTAAAGGATTAAGTATACAAAAATAAACCTCAAGATGTTGATGATCTCAAGAATCGAATAAGGGAAGAAATTCAAAATATCAATGAAAGTGCTGCAGTAAGAGATGCCTTAAGAAAAATGGAAGTCATCTACACAACTTGTATTGCCCAAAATGGAGGCCATGTGGCAAATTTACTTTAATTTTCCCTTTTGCATTAGGTATATTGGTCCTTTCGTTATACATGCAATTGTTTTTTTGATTTTACACATTAATTCATTTGTAATTATGTAAATGTTCTCTATTAACTTAACGTCTTACACATACTTATTTAATAGTTCACAAAATTTACATATTGTTAAATGTTAAAACATTTCTATATTTGCTAAAATTTCGTATTCGTTGAAATAAAAGATTAATATTTTTGTTATGATCGGCCATAGGTATTTTATTATATCGATCATTGGAAAGAATTAATTTCTCAGAAAATACAGACATCTTAGTTAAAATTGTAAACTACAGTATTTTGTTGAAAATCTACTATGGTCAGCCCGTTAAAAAATATTTGTGACGTATTTCGTCATTAAATTTAAACCAAAGGTATTTTTTATTGCATAAAAAAAGTTTAATAGCGAATATTTTCTAAACGGTTAGAATAGGTATAGGTTATTATATACAAAGTTACTTTAATTTTTTGTGAAATCGAAATCTGCAATAATATACAGGGTGTTCCATTTAAGATTATTGACTTATAAGTAATTTTATATATTCCGATCGATTGAATTTCTGATATCACCCTGTATAATTTGTAGTCAAAGTAAACAACTTAAATTATATATTGTGGTGTTGTCTTTAATATAAAAATGGCAGCTTCACCAAATATTATATACTTATATTTTTTTCTACTACCTTAAATATATACGTTTTTAGCAAAAAATTAAATAAAACGGCTATTATATCCTAAACGACGAGAGATAGGTATACAATATCTTATTGAAAGTTACCCTTATTTTTAATGAGGAATCCATATCCAGGATAATATACAGGGTGTCCCATTTAATTTTTAAACTGAGCACCCTGTATACATGAAAGGTGTATAATATAAAAGTTTACTTAAAAACAATAACACTTTATATATAACTTTTTTCCTAAATTGTATATCTTTCGAGATAAGGGGATAGAGGATCTTATGTGGGACACCCTGTACATAGGATGCCCTAATGTACCAGTTTCATTCCTTTGAGGAAATACATTTACATACACACATGAACCGGTGTTTTCGTTTTAGTGGAGTGGATGTTAAAGCATTATCCTCAAAGGCCCCCATAAAGATATTCGCTACCACAGATGATGAAGGAGATCACATAACTGCCCTTAAAGTTTTTTTATAAAAAGTTCCTTGAAAAATGGAATAAGTAGATGTAAGACAAACTTTCACTAGATCTGTTACGTTATCAAGATTATTATGTTCCTGTATTTCTGATATAATGGAAACTGAGTCGTTAACAGGAACATTTGTATATAGTGATTCTACATAGAACGGATCTAAATTTGCAATTGTATTGGATTGCTATAAGTTTTTCCACAAAATGTACACAGTTTTTTATAAAGAATAAATTCAATGTAAAGTAAATAGCTCTAAATACTAGTGAATTAATAAAAGACTCGCCTACATACAAATGAAGTAAATACCTTTTCTTAATACATTTACTGGAAAAACAGATTCATTTATAAAAAACTCTGCACATTTCCCGAAGATATTTTGGTCAGTTTCGATGTAGAATCACTATACACAAATATTCCTGTTAACGATTAAATGTCTATTATATCAGGCATATTGGAACATAGTAATCTTCAATATAACTTAACAGACCTAGTGGAAGCCTGCCTTACATCTACTTATTTCATTTTTCAAGGAACTTTTTATGAACAAACCTCAGGGGCAGCTATGGGATCTCCTTTATTACCTGTGGTAGCAAATATCTTTATGAAGGCCTTTCAGGATATTGCTCTAGCATCCTACAAATTATATTCTTTGTCCGAAAGCACTTTTTGATTTTTGTAGATAGAAATTCTTTATACTTTTAAATTCAAAATTATAATAGCACATCAATAATATTTTTTTTTAAATACAAATTTAGTACTTCATATTACCCGCCCATATTCCAAGAAAGCTGTAGAAGCCCCCCTTAAATACTACCTCTTAACGAAATCCTTTTTGATTTTAATCATTTGCTTTTATTTTAATATTGTTGTAGCTATAGTCGACAAAACACTGCCTTAATTCTCTAATTTTAATTATATCAGTGCAATAGTATATATTTTATCCTCAGAACTGTAATGTTATATATTTATTATTTTATAACAAACATAGGTATTATAATAAACAAAATCGATACGGGAAAAAACGCACCCAACTACCCTTGACCGGGAAACAGACAATGACAACGCAAACTCATATAAAGCCCTAAAATTATATACTGACTTTTCAGGTCAGTGTCGGCAAAAGCAAAGTTGGGCTTTTTATTAGTCGGCCATCAAATAAGGTGTATAGACCGAGAAAATAGAATAGTCCATTTCATTAATAATGGTTTTGACTGAATGACTGAAATAAAACTACCTGGGTCAATTCCATTGTGTAGGCAATGTAGTAAAGAATCGAACTTTAGATATTTATGTATGTAAAGGAAATTTGAAATTTTAATAAAAAAAAACATAAGTACAGGGTGTTCCAGCGAGGACTGAACAGGGACCTATTTTCGACCTTCCTTGTATTTTGGAAAAATTCGAAATAGCCAATCGTTTTAGTTAGATAGTTTTTTATACGATTTTTGGAAAGAGTGATTTTTTTTATGTCCGTTCTGATTAAAAGATTTGATTTTGCGATAGCTGTTTATATTACATTTTAATGTTTTACAAACTAAAATTTTAGCTTCACCTGTTTAAAATATACGATAGGTTGGAATAGGTGATAAAGGTAAAATGACGTTTGAATGCTTTGTCAATAAAAATTGACATTATTTTAATTATTGTCGAAGTCTTCACCTAAAAAATATATATTTGACTCTGATCGAAATGAAATACTTTTTGGACGAGAGACTACAGATTGTTATGCTATTTTACAAGTGCCAAGAAAATGCAAGAGAAGCAAGAAGAAGATTTATTGCAAATTTTCATAGAAATATATCCATCAATACAATTCTAAGGATAAAAAGCCTATTTGAGGAAAATAAAAGTTTACATGATAGAAAAAGAAATATACAAAAAAGAAGAAATCGAGACCAGGCCATTATAAATTATTTTCAAGTTAATCCAACCAAATCTATTTCGGATGCAGTTCGGGAAGTTCAGTACGGTGGCGGTGTAAGGCGCAGAAGAGTTACCCGAGGGACTGTTCACAGGACTCTGAAAATTCATAAATTTAGGCCTTTTCGTATCCTTCCACTTCAGCACCTAACACCGGCACAAAAAGAACTTCGTTTCCAATTTGTTTCTCAAATGGTAATTCGGCAAGAAAACGAAGACCCTGATTTATTCAAAAATATTGTGTGGACCGACGAAGCTACTTTCACAACATCGGGAGTATTCGACAGACATAATAGTCACCACTGGGCCGTTGAAAATCCAAAAAAGTTCCAGACTATTAAATTTCAAGGGAGGAATTCTATTCATGTTTGGTGTGGGATAAAAAACAATAAAATTTTGGGACCAATATTTTTTAACGGGACTTTAAATGGGCACAGATATTATGAGTTTTTAGAAAACGAATTTGAAAATTTTTTGGAAAACTTACCATTGACAGAATATCAGAATTTAATTTGGCAACATGATGGGGTGCCTCCTCATGCCGTGCATGATGTGGTTCAATTTTTAAATCGGCGCCATAACGAATGGATAGGGCGAAATGGAACATATGCTTGGCCGCCCAATAGCCCCGACCTCTCAGTTTTGGATACATTTCTTTGGGGCCATTTGAAGAACGTCGTATACAGACAACGAAACGAAAATATTCAAGAGATCATGGGAAAAATTGTCGATGAAATAAACCGCCTTAACCAGGAAAATCATATTGTAACAGCAAGTTTAGAAAGGCTACAAAGGGGTTATCGATGTTGTTTCGAGTAAAACGGCGGTCACATTGAAAACTTATGTTATTAGTAGTTTCATTTTATTTTTTAATAATTCATTCATCATGTAAAGTTTTATTTTCCTCAAATAGGTTTTTTATCCTTAGAATTGTATTGATGGATATATTTCTATGAAAATTTGCAATAAATCTTCTTCTTGCTTCTCTTGCATTTTCTTGGCACTTGTAAAATAGCATAACAATCTGTAGTCTCTCGTCCAAAGAGTATTTCATTTCGATCAGAGTCAAATATATATTTTTTAGGTGAAGACTTCGACAATAATTAAAATAATGTCAATTTTTATTGACAAAGCATTCAAACGTCATTTTACCTTGATCACCTATACCAACCTATCGTATATTTTAAACAGGTGAAGCTAAAATTTTAGTTTGTAAAACATTAAAATGTAATATAAACAGCTATCGCAAAATCAAATCTTTTAATCAGAACGGACATAAAAAAAATCACTCTTTCCAAAAATCGTATAAAAAACGATACATTCCATTTAAAAAACACCTGATGCATAGCGTAACTCTTTTGTTTCTGATTCAAATATTTTTTCGATGACATTTTTAGATTCTACAAGAAAAATACATCGATTGGCTATTTTGAATTTTACCAAAATAGAAGGAAGGTCGAAAATAGGTCCCTGTTCAGTCCTCGCTTGAACACTCTGTACCTAATATAAATTTTCAGATACTCCTTATATCTATTTACATTTGTAATGTTATTTTATATCTAGTTCTGTTTCGCTGTCGCTATCCTCATATAAATTAATAACTAATTGGTTAAATTATATGATCCGGAGTAACATGGAAATTTTCAACAATAATGACGTGATGGACTGAACTAGTCGAAACATTTGGCGAAAAATGTATTTCATGCAAATCTTTATTCAATAAAAATCATAGCAAAGCGTTTTCAGCTTTCGCTATCATCAGTGCCACCTGCAGTAATCAACAAATATAAATATTGGTAAATAACTTATATGAAATATATGCGAATGAGAAAGAATTTGAATATTTTCTTCGGTCTATATGAAAATTTTAAATAGGGAAAACTGTTTTGAAATGTAAAAAATTGGATATTTTATTAAAGAATGTTATGTTGAGGATGTTTAAATTAAATTTAGAAAGTTTTTGAAACCAAAAAAGAGTTCATTGCAATCAAAATACCAAATTGTGTTATCTACTTACTTGCCGAGTGGGCACAATTCTCATTAAAAAAAAGAGTCCATACGTTGATAAAACAAAAAATGAAAACATTTAGAATGCATGCCACATATCAAAATACTTGTTAATTACATCGAAAAACCTGAAAAAGGTCTAATTTTGCAACTCTCCTTGGGGATAGAAAATTATGTAAAAATTAAAAAAAGTGCTACTATCAAATGACATTTCCCAAAGTTTTGACATAGGAATGGTTAATTTAGTAAAGCTGGTATCATGATCATTTTTAAAAATTTATACTCTAATAAATAAGGCTATTCGGATAGGACATTTTTCAGCTAAAAACTTTAAGTTCGATAAGAATTTTAGTCAATTAATTATTTTACAACTGTTAAATTTTTTTTATTTTTTTATAATGCTTATTACCTCTTGTTTGATAATATTTGCACCTAATTTACCGAATTTATAAATTTTTGAAATGTCGACAATGATTTAACGCCCTTTGACTATTGTGGCAATTTAGCTTAATTATTTCAATTTTTGCTAACGTTAATTCGTGGCAAAGTTTTTTTATTTTGATAGAAATGAAGAAATTTTATTATTGTTCATTCTGGATTGAGTCCAACCCTGTTCTATAAATTATGCCAACCTTGCTAATTTAACCCCTCAATAGTTTGTCACTGAACTAAAAAAATTAAAATTTGTACTTTGCCAAAATTTGCATTACACCAGCTTTGCAAAACTAACTTCTCCTGTGTCAAACCATTGGGAAAAAAATATCATTTGCTGCAAATTAAACCATTTTTAGGTTTTTCAAAATAATAAATTAAGTCTTGTGATATGTGACATATATTTTAAATGCTCTCATTGCTGAATTTGTCAATACATGGTCGCTTTTTTTAATGTAACCTGAGAAGAAGTATATAAGACAATTTTGTATATTTAGATATTGTACCGAACTCTTTTTTAGTTTTAAAAACCTTCTAAAGTCGGTTTAAATATCTTCTTCAACAAAACATTTTCTAATATAATATCAAAATTTTTACATCCCAAAAACATTTTCCATATTTAATAATTTAATGTTATATATATATATATATATATATATATATATATATATATATATATATATACAACTGGAAATCTTATTTTCTTGAGTCTAGGTTAATAATGAAACACAGTTTTTCACATCAAATCAACGTTTTGCTCATAGTGTTGAGCTTTTTCAAGACTTTATTTGGGCTTGCTTGATTTCTAAAGAAATTTGTTTTGAAATAGAAATACAAGGTACGTACAGTAAAAATTAAAAATTTAGTATAGATTGTATATATGTGTTTTATGTTTGGGTCCTTATATATGTGTGTTTTATAATGTAATGACACTAAATGTTTTATTTCTCAAACGTACTATACGTGATATTATTAAATTATCACTAAGGTGTGCTTCTATAAAAAAAATAAAAATAAAGAAAAAATATAAATTTAATATTATTAATATGAACATTTTATAGTTTTTAAACCTTTTAATGTTTCTAGTATTTATGTTAGTGTTTGCGTCTTTGTATTTAATTTCCTGTGTTTTTTTTTAATGGAAGAAAACTATTTTTTTTAATCAAGCAAGCCCAAATAAAGTCTTAAAAAAGCTCAACACTATAAGGGAAACGTTGACTTGATGTGAAAAACTGTGTTTCATTATTAACTTAGACCCAAGAAAATAAGAATTCCAGGTATAAATATATGGTTAAAGAAAAATCCCTAGTTCATATATATATATATATATATATATATATTTATATATATATATATATATATAAATTAACGCACCACCAAAAAATAACCAAAAGTTCAAAGCAAGATTTTATCAAAACTACTGGTCCGATTTAGACGTTTTTTTTTTTAATGACAGGTTGTGCCTTCCACAATGTTAGTATACTAACGGTATTCTAATAAAAATCTCTTTTTTACTAATACCGGGTGTAGCAATTATAGCGTGTTTTTTTAATAAAACTTGTAACACCCTGTAGAGTTGATCAGTTACAATATCAAGTTGGAATTGAAATCACGCCATAGCCTTATCTTTTTTTTACATTTTGTTTTTTTATTTACTCCATTATCTTTCTTATTAAACGAGAAACAGCATTTTATAGCATAACATGATTTTATTGCAAATTATTAATAACGAAAAACCGAAACAAAACGCAACTAAAAATTACACCAAAATGTCAGTAGCGAGTATTTCCGCCTCTGGCACGAATAACTTCTTGACAACGACGGTTCATACTTAAAATTAGAGACCTTATGTCATTTTGGTCCAGTTCTATATATAAGTCTCTGCCGTATGTCTTCCAAAGTGTTTACGTTACGTTCCTCTTGTAATCTCCTCCCATAGAGATTTTCTATTGGATTTAAATGTGTGCCATGGTTTTCGACTTCCTCTAGGTAATTTCTCACAACTCGAGCAACATGAGGCCTGGCATTATCTTGCATTAACAAAAATCCTTGCCCAATAAATGGCGCATATGGCACAACATGTTGATCTAACACCTCCAATATGTACCTTTCAGCTGTAAGGCTTCCATTTATAATAACAAGTTCCGTGCGACCAGTCAATGAAATGCCTCCCCAGACCATCAAAGATCCTCCCCAAAATAATGTTGTAGAAAAATTTTCGTTAAATTATACACGTATACGCCTGTCATTGTTAAACAAGCAAAATCGGGACTCATCCGTAAATAATACCTGTTGCCATTCCGCCTCCAACCAGTTACGATGCTCCATAGCAAAATTTAGCCTTGCTCTCCGTGAACTCTAGTTAAAGCTGGACCTCGAGCAGCAATCCTCAGGTCTCAAATTATGCTCTCTGAGTCGTTTTCTGTACAAACTTGTACACCATTAACATCTCGAATCTGAGTTTGAAGGGCTCGAGCTGTTACAAAACGCTGTCTTAATGCTATTCAAAAAACGCTCCTGAATCGGAGTTGTTTTTCGATTCCTCCCTTGTCCCGTTTTTTTCTCTCTATATCGTTGTATAACTCGTGAAATGGTTGTATGAGTTACCATAAATCGTTCACCAATTCTTCTTTAGCTCCAACCATCCTCAAACAATATTAATGCTTGAACATTCTTCGCGAAAGATTTCTTGTTTCACGTTGCATATTGATCTACATTCAAATACAAAAAGCATCTGCATTTTTGAAATTAACTTACTTTAGTGAGAAAAATGTAAATTAAAACCAATAAAATCATGTTATGCTATAAAATGCTGTTTCTCATTTAATAAGAAAGATAATGGAGTAAATAAAAAAACAAAATGTAAAAAAAAGATAAGGCTATGGCGTGATTTCAATTCCAACTTGATATTGTAACTGATCAACTCTACAGGGTGGTACAAGTTTTATTAAAAAAACACGCTATAATTGCTACACCCGATATTAGTAAAAAAAAGATTTTTATATATATATATATATATATATATATATATATATATATATATATTTTTTGGTGGTGCATTTTTTGGGGAAGTGTATATACATATATATATATACACATATATGTATTGTAATTGTATTTAAAAGTGTACAATTAAATTATATGTTATTTCCTTGCTTGCAGGTATCATCGATGATGGCGAAAGCCGAAAGTGCTTTACTATGGTTTTTATTGAATAAAGATTTGCACGAGCTAGAAAGTTTCTATATTTTCCAAAGGTATCTTAGTCAAATCATATATTTCACTCGCAGTAGCACTAGTGTTAAGTCCTCTGTTAAGTATCTTTCCTGTACTATGAATAGTTTTCGAAATTTCCCTAGCATCGACAGATAAATGCTTTTTCTTTTACCACAGACGCCACAAAATGCTATTTCTTAGTATAATATTTCGTAGAATGACCTTCCTGTACACTTCCCGTGAAAAATGAAGACTGACATTCAATTTTTCAAAAAATGTATTTAAAAAAGCTGCTATGACAATATTGAAAATTATCTTTATTTAAAATCACGTATGTAATGTTGACATTTCTGACGTTTTAAAAGTTTGAAAGAAATATATTTCTGACTTTGGCGTTTATCCGGATCGAAAGTGACATTTACCTGGGTAAATATCACTTTCTAACCGGGTATTTACTGAATAACGATACGATTGAATAACGAAAATGTTTAAATTACAATATTTATTACGATATTTATTGAATAACGAAAATGTTTAAATTTTATTCGATTATTTAATTTATTCCAAACTTTTCGCGGCTTCTTTCAATTGGGGATTTCTTCTAAATCGCTCATTGCCTTCAAAAACACTTTTATGATAACAATCTATCAAAAAAGTAACTAGTTTAAGTTTGTATGCTTGGCTTGTTTAGTACCATAGTAACCATAGTCAAAATGTCAATTTGACTTTTTATTTGTTGATTATGGCAAAGCTTCTGGTTATACAGGAGTCTTACTTTGTTAATTTTTTCTCACATAGTTATATTTGTCAGAAAAAAACGTCATTTGCATTTAATTAAAAGGTGTGGTTGTAAATAAAATAGTATGCCAACCGTGGTGAAAAGGTTTCACACCTGTCACATATTTTTCTCTCGACAAGAGTGAAACACTTTCCATCTAGGTATGTAATATACTATTTTATACCAACAAAAAGAAGAAATTTTAGATTTTTTATACCTACAAATTGTTACAATCCGTCCCTCACAACTATTTTTTGTTTGTTTATTGGCCAAGCTCTTATCTATACAATGGGACCGACACCGGTAGTTCTATTACAGTAAATCAGTTAAAACTAATTTTTATACGCATTCAAATAATATTATTTTTCAAAAAAACATTGGAGAAAATATATTAACAATTGCCTAGAAATCACGAAAAAGCTTAAAAAATTAGCTTTTATGCAAATATCGACAAATACAAATTATTGACCATGTGACTCTATTTGCTATTTGCTGGTTGTTTATTGGTTAGATATGACTAGTTTTTTATCCCAAAATGGATTGTTTAAAATTTTGCTGTACTGTAATGACTTTAAAAATAAAAGCAAAAAACTTGTTTATATATCTAATATAATGACGTAAAAATAAAACGGAAACTAAGTACTCCTGATTTTTTTACCGCACCAAAATGCTAGCATCAATATAGCATATTACTAAAATCAGCAACATAATTTTATATATCTACATATATATAATAGTATATCATGTAATAAGTGTTGTAAAACACATATTATCCACGAGCGAAAAAGTGACGTAATACCATGAGAGCATAATTGCTTTACAACACGCATTACATACTATACGTTACTTACGACCAATATCACTACTTGATATTTTTAATAAATATGTGCATATACTTTTTCGAATAAGGAAACCTACAAGTAACTAAAACTTTTAATTATCTAAAATCGAAAAAGTTTGTTTGTATTTTGTATTTGACCGTTGCTATGACTACTGCTGATGACGAGCGATCGCGCGATCATTGCCTCCTCACGAAATATCGAGAATGCCGCATAAATACATTCAACTGTGCGGTTTGTTTACGGTGGCCGTGCGTTTAGTTTACTGAGCCTGTAAGTCCAGCGATTGTGTCTATTTTTTTTAATGGTCGTAGGTAAAATATAAAATACTAATATCGTGTTTGACACGACTTATTTATTATTTGAAATTACGTTCATTTGGTATACAAAATTCGGTGTGAAATACCTCCTAGAACTTCACAAAATTTGGGCATAATCCGTAAAATGTATTCTACTTTTCGATACATATCCATATTTTCACAGCCCCTCAAAGCATTCGAGGAGATATTTGCAACCTTTTGGACCCCTGTACGGGTTAAAAGTGTCCTGTGAAAATAATTATTCTGACGTTAACGAAAGCTGCACGAGCCACCCTAAGATCTAGTTCCCCCATCACGCAGTCCACTCCTTCGGAACCTCGCGCTCGCAAATTCTTTCTTTTTAACCGTTCTTATTAACTTTACTGCACTTATAAATTTAGGAATTTTTGGTACATAAAATACAACTATTTAGTGGTATATTTGCACAGTTTAGGTCTTAATGTCAGTAATCAAAGCAGCAGTGTATTCAAAATAAAAAATATACCTGAGTTCTCAATGCATAATGCATAAATCCTAATAGTTTTTCTTTGAATACGCGGAAAAATAGCAGCTACTCGAATATCAAGTCGGAAATGATATAGATGTTTGTTTTTACATTAAATGTATTAACCGATGACATGTAAACAAATTAATATTATATTTGATATTTTATTTTGCAAATTTATATACCCTAAACAAATGAAATTCTACTGTCAGTCAATAGGCTCTCGTTTGTTTAAACAATGCCTTCCGGGATAAACAAATAACGTCACAGTGTAGATATTTTACACACATATTTAGAATCACGTAGGCTATATTAGTACAAAGTTTTAAATTTATATGATGGAAATTTCATACGTTCCTGATATTTGCAAAAACTATTTATTAAAGATTTTTCACAATTTTCAAGTGGCCGCAAAATTTTTAGGCAAATGATTTTTTTACCGAACCAAACCGTTTCAATCTAGAAGAAATAACCAATTTTCAGCATTTTAGACAATTGTTTATATTTTATCTCTAAATATTTGTTGGATGTTTTCTTTGCCAAATAACATCATTTAGATTAAACAATTCGCGAAGTCAGTTTTATAAAAGAAATCCAATTTTATGTATTATTCTTCTGTCCTATGAAATTATATACAGACTTTTCAGGTCAGTGCCGGCAAAAGCAAAGGTAGACTTCTTAATAGTTGGCCGCCAAATAAGGTCTAACTAGAAACAAGGAGCTTTACTTCGAGGAAATGAAATTCTCGCTTTAGGAGTTTCTAAAAATAAATTTGAAGGTAACGGTCTACTAGAAACAGGTGTTTCTCGCTTCACCTTATTCTAAAGGTCCCTTCAGTTACATTAAGTAACTTCTTGCGTGTGGGGCAAAGTATATTTTCGAGTAATGATATTTTTTGTTGAAAGCTGGGGCATGGAAATGCTTATTGTTTTGCCTGCTTTTTTAAGATTAAAACTTTATCTGCATTATGACAAGAGAGGGCAATCAAAATTTTGGAAAGTATCCTGCACATATTTTACGGGAAATGGTTTTCCTTTCCGTCAATTTTGATTTACTGTAGTTCTCAGCCTCCTATGTTTATCTAAGTTAAATAATGGAAATTGTATAATTGTATCGAACATTTTTTGTAACTAGCTGACTTTACAATGGCCATGCAAGTGTTGTAAGGGATTGCATTATCTGTCATCTAGATCTAATCAATTTATTGCTGAGACATTTAAGTAGCCTATAAAACTGACACATTCTAGTTATCGAACGAATAGAACCATTAGATACACCTTTAGTAATATAAGAGTAGATTGTTGCACGCAACTTTTATCCTAACATTAGAAGCTAGATGCATACATCTTTATTAAATTATTGTTATAGTTAATATACACACAGGTGTGGCCATTTAATTGGTCCTCCATTTATTTTCTGAAATAGTTAACAAAAAACAGTTACAGTAAGCTTTAACAACAAGCTATAGTTGCTCCTTATTGATTCAAATCTATTTGATTCTCAGACTAAAGAGAAGTGCCATTATTTAAAAATCCATGATTTGGTCATTAAACATTTTTAGAAAGCGACTTCATCATCTTGAAGAAAAAAATTAAATAAGAAAAGCTTGGAGTAGCATATCTTTTAAAAGACAATTGCAACTATAATTCATTCTTAAAATATGGGTGCATAAAATTTACCCAGTTCAAAATGGCAGTCATTCGCAAATGTGATGGTAACTAAAAATATATAAAATAAAAGAAATAGAAACTTTCAAAACTGAAGTATTTTCTTCCTCATGTGATTCCTAATTAAAACGTTCTCATGAACGTGGGTGCGAATTATCGTATTTTTACTTCCCTCGTAAAAAAGGAGTATTGTAAACCTGGAAAAATCACCCTCCGAGATTTTTCAGATCTTCACGTTTAGGAGTCCCTAAATGCCGAAAAACGTGTTTTCTCAAATCCGTCGGTCTGTCTGTCTGTCGATCTGTCTGTTCGCGGCATAGCTAAAAAATTACTTACCCGATTGACTTCAAACCAATATGGTGAAACAAAATGTTGGCCTCGTAAAATTGTGAAAAAATGATTACTTTTATTACTTAAAACTACTATTCAATTTACTTCAAATTTTACACAGAAATCAAGACTTAGGTACTAATAAAATTGTGGTACCAATCCAAGACCACGAAACAAAATGGCGTTTTAATAAAATATTTAAAAATTCAGCCTGAAAAACTACTAAATAGATTGATTTCAATTTTCGTGCGAGAATTAATTGCGGTATAGAAATGAACTGGTAAAATTGTCGTGCGAATACAAAATGGCGATCAAATGAAATGTTTGCAATTGTGAAAAAATTCCAGGTTTTACATATCTTTACATTTTAGCGTCCCTAAAAGCCAAAAAAATATGGTTTCTTAATTTTATTGGTCTATGCGTTAGGCTGTCTGTCAATTCGGGGCGTATCAAAGTTAGTGGGAATGCTCTAGTAATATTTTGGTAAACATCTAATATAATGGAACAAAATGGCGGCCTATTAAACAATATTGCAAATTATTCAATATTTCATTCATTTTGGTACGAATCCAAGACAGCAAAATAAAATGGCGACCTAATAAATTATTTAAAATACTACGTATTAAATTAATTCCAAATTTTGAGCGCCCATTAAGCGTGATATAGAGATAGACTACTAATTTGCAGTGGCGGCTCGTGGTGAATTGTATTGGGAGGTCAATAACAAATTTAAAAATGGGCATACTTAAAATAAAAAAAATATCTTATCTTTAAATTGAGCTTTAAATTCTCTTGAAGTTCAGATTTACTCTTCCTTCTTTAGAATTGGAAAAATGCTGAATGAATAAAATTGCACGCACATTCCTTTTATAAACGATTTCTCGATACTTAACATTGCTAAAGCGGATAGGTCAACTGCTCAACTAAATTTATAAGCCCTCGAAAAACCCCTGGATTTTCACATAAAGCCTTTTCATCATGGCCACGTAGTGCCAGCTCGAATGCCCCACAAATTTTTACACAATCTATAATTTTGTTTATATTTTAAACAAACAACATTTTTTTGATACATTTTCATTAACATCTCTAAGGGATTTTCTATAAGGTGAATCTGCAGAAAACGCATGTTTTTTTATTTTTTCTTTCAAGTGTTTTAAGTCTTTAACACCGGTTTTGCAGCATAATGAGTCCGACGAGTCCTTAGAAAAAAACAAACAAACATAACAGTAAAATGAGTTAGAGACTTCATAACCACATATCCAGTTAGCTAAATCTTACATACTTTTGCGAAAGTTTCGATGAACTTCTTTATTTTTTTCTTTACTAGTTTGTCGTATAATAAGTTATGGCAAATTGCGACCACTTACTTTGAATTTGGTTATTTTCTCAAAATTAAGTTCGTTAGCACTCTTTAGTTGTTTTTGCATTACTGACATTTTATTTCATCTACATTCACAACTCAAACATAGACCACTGTTAAATTGGTTATTTTTGCAAAATTAAGTTCGTAAGTGCTTTTTAGTCGTTTATTTTTTTACACTGGTCACTACCAACATTTTATTTCCTGTATATTTCCAACTCACACATGGATTATAAAAATAAAAAATATATATATTACAAAAAACATTATATAAATCAATTTTCATCGATTAAAAACTTCCGAAACAATATCGAGTTAGAATATCGACCGCGCGACCTCTGAACAACTTCCGCATGCCGACGTGATGCCGCGACCGATCGATCAATTATGAGAAAATGATGACCCAAATCGCTATTTCATATTCCATTTGCTATTACGTTCGGCTGCCTCTCAGTAGTTGTGAAATCTTCGGGTACTTTCGTCAAGCTTTAAGGTAATCAGGGCAATTCGGACTGCCCAGCTTAGCTTAGTATAGCGTATTTCATTATGCCTAAGGAACGCAACGAGACCATTCGAACCGCCGCGCGTGGCTAATAATGTAGCGTATTTAACTTTTCCCAAGATTTGCGTTTTATTACAACTATTAGGAGGGACGGTCAAACGAATAATTTATTTTCTGAAATATTTTTGGGGTGTCATTGACCAAATGACCCTACGAAAGAGCCACCACTGCTAATTTGTGGTAAAAAAAAATCTTATTCAATTAACTGAATAGCTTGCAGCAAAATTAAATGTGATACAAAGAATAACTGGTACTTCAATTTGTCATAAATCGTGCCCAAAAATAAGTGTGGTATAGATAGAAACTGGTAAAATATTGGTACGATTTCGACATGGTGGAACAAAATGGCGCCCCATGTTTGAAAATACAGTATACTAAATGACTATGCCAAGGCTAGCTGCGGAACTAAATTGGGTTACAATTTACTATTCTTAGTAAACGGATACTTTCATAACGAGGGAAAACCCGGGAAAAAGAAATTTACCTATTTATTTTCATTTGCAGGGTATTTTAATCTTAAATAAAATTAAACGCTTTTCTTTGTAATATATCCTATAACTAGAAAAGTGCAAAACTTATGCTCTATGCTTTTAAAACTATTTCAATTAAAGGCCGAACTGTTCTTCCATATTTCTGAGATAAAATCTGGTAAAAAGGAAAAAATCTAGTCCTTGACCCCTCTTTCCATTTGGATTTTTCTTCAAAATGGCGCCTTACATCATCTTCGAGAAACAAAGTGTTGCATAATAATCCATTCTTATTTATTGAATATAAAATTATCAGTGTGTTATATTCATAATTGATCTCATGAATAATATTCAAGTTATTAGAATAAAAAAGCAAAATCTCTCAAACCCCTTGTATATTAATATCGTAAACAAACTGCTCATAGAATTAGTCGCGGTACAGCTGATTTAATCGTCATTCGTATGAGATTGTACACTATCGAACATAAGTATTGCAACAAATTAAAAAATCAAAAATTTGCCTGGTATATATCGAATACACGAGCCCCTGCTGTGAACATCACAACAACATTATTTTTCGAGTTGGAGGTGATCATATCTGACATAAACAAGCACTATTCCATCGGGAATTACGATTTAATAATTTGACGTTAAGTGGTTTGCTGTTTTTTAAGCGTCAAAAGTATTGCAACAAACATATTTTATTGTATTTGTGTAGTAGTTTTGGGAGTAAATCTTAGTTTGCAACGTAGAATTTGTTGACGCCAATTCAGAAAAGGAAATGGAAAAAAGAAACTGCTGTGTCCAAAGATTTAAGATCACGAGTTCTAAGAGCTTTCCAAGATGGAGAAAAACAAGCTGATATTGCTCGAAGGTTTTCGTTAATTCCCAGTACAGTTTCATAAAACGCATTTCTAAAAACGATCCGTGGAAGTCAGGTCCTCAGATCAAAGCCGAAATACCTCATGTAAATATTTCTTGCCGAACTATTCAAAGGAGGTTAGTACAGGCACGGTTATACAGTAGGAGCAGTAATGCCTACGGTAAAGCATGGTAAGGGTAGTGTTGTTTTGTGGGCTTGCTTTTCATCTGGAGGGGTTGATCCTCTACACTTTATCGATGGGATAATGGACAGGTTGATGTACAGAAACATTATGGAAAACGTGATTCTTCCTTTCGCAGAATGGGAAATGCTTCTACCATTCATTTTTCAGCACGATGATGATCCCAAACACACTTCCAATCATGTGTAAGAGTGGTTCAGGCGAACAATATTAGAGTTTTAGAGTGGCCTTCGCAATCCCGGGACTTGAACCCGATAGAAAACCTATGGGAAGAAGTAGAACGACGAATACGAACAGAATTGTTTCCTAACAAACAAGCACTTGTGAATAAAATATCGGAAGTTTGGAGAAACTTGCCACTTCATATCTTAATCATAATTTAATCAACTCCATGCACAAAAGATGTGCCAAAGTTATAGCCAACAATGGGTATGCTATTGGTTATTAAACTTGTGAATAATATTAAATATTATTATTGTTATTTTAGAGTGTTTTATAATATTCTTCGTTCTTTGTTTATTTAATTGGTTGATCTTGAAAAAAAATGTTGCAATATATTTGTCGCCATTATTTTTTAACAAATTACTCTCAGAATTATTTCCTAAACATACTGCTTTAAATCCTGCTTCAAAAACGTTTTCATTTCATTGTCACAGCCTAGTCTATCAAGGAAACGACTCTAAAGTATAAAGCACCATGAACACTTTCTATCATTTGCAATTTTAAGAATTTTTCAATTTGTTGCAATACTTATGTCCGATAGTGTATATCGTAAACTTCAGTTTCTAAAAATTAAGAAGATTCGGAAATTTCGCTATTTGTTGAATCAATGGCTTAGAGTGATCTTAAATAATAGTTATTGTTTAAGTGTTATACAGGATGTCAAAAATGCAGTGTTAAAAAATGTAAAATTTTAACTTTGCACTTGCAAACTTGATGGTTGTGGTATTTTTTTAGAAAAATGTTACAGGGTATTTTCGTCCGCATTTTTTAAAGATACAAAAATATAACCCATTTTTAGGAGTTCTTTTATTTCATATAGAACTCTGTTGATTTTGTTATTATTATTATTATTAGCTTTTCCGTACACAGCAGTACCACGATTTTAGGTGCTTTGAAAAGGAAAGCAAATGTGCAAAAACTATAGCAAAGAAGTTCAAAATAATGTTAGTTGTTGACATGTGAATAAGTATAACTACAAATTTTCATTACGTAGTTTATCATTATTAAGTCAAAAAATAAAGAACAAAAATTGTGCTGTAAATTATTTAAAAGGGCCTCATTAAAAAAGATATTTCAAACAGTTTGCCCTCAACGAGGGATAAGTGTACACTACTTAGTGGGGATATCATGACCCAAGTTAAAAGGATGATAAAAAGAAGGCAAACTAATGGTACTTTTGTATATAGAAAAGTTCGACAATGCGGTCGCAAAAGACATACGAACCTCAGGGAAGATTATCTGTTAAACTTATTTGTCAGACGGACAAGAACTCTACATGCGTCACAAGTAAATGTGACACTACAGAAGGCAACGCAAACTAAAATGCTAGAAGACGTGCCCCATGTCCGTCTCTTAAGCCTCAGAACCGAGTTTTTCAAAGGATATGGACTCAAACAAATTCGAACTAGGGAATAGCAGAAAAAAATATGTTATATGTTTAGTGATTTTAAGTTTAAAATGTTAATAATTGATATCTAAATAAGTGTAACCTTACCATCTTTTTTATTACTTAGTTTATCGTTATTAAGTGAAACTGAGGTACGAAACATTGTGCGGTAAGTTTTCTCCTGCCATTTAATAGGCCCATATTAAAAAAGGTAATTCAAATAAATTGTGCCAACGAGGGATAAGTTTACACGACTTAGAGGGGATATCAAGATACACAATTAAAAGAATGATAAAAAGAAGCCAAAAACATGATGTTTTCTTCATAGTTATTTATGCACATTTTACGCCTTTTTTACATTTGCAGTTTTATATTATTTTCTACTGTGTTTACAATTTTGTAGGCCTATTATAATTGATATTTGCGTGGGCGTTTTCCTAGACTAGATTTCTCAGGCGTTGTTTCTGGTACAAGTCTGGTATACTCTTAGTGGGTGCGCATCCCTTTGTTTGTTTCGTGTTCTACTACAACATATCAGTGAGAGATAGATTGACAATATTTAGTAGAGGTTGATTATATATTTTATTTCTAATGCCATTCCTGTTACTACCTGACAATAGGTTGTTTTTAAAAGTTTTCTATAACATTTCTTTAATCTGAAAAATCGGTTGAAATGTTTGTGTTTACTGGGGCGAGAGGGGAGAATAGATCTACCCTTTTCAACCCCTTTGAACTCTTTTCTATTTTTTAGCATGAAATATGCAACATATTTTCGTTGTTGTCCTTAACCGTCTTTTCGAATGTAACAGTTCTCTTTATTAGGGTATCGAAAGACGAGTTGTAATGAAAGTGTAAATCCAATTTGTTTAAATTCCTGACAACAAAGTAAAAGTGAAATAAATTAAATCGCCTAGTTTTAAATTTACTTAAGTTCTATTTTTAGACAGCCTGATGGAGCCCCCTAAATAAGGACCCCATTAGTATCCAAAAATGTTTTCTTATAAAAACACGTATTCATCTATTCTGAGACTCGAGGGTGCGTTGAAGTTCTATTTTTATGCGGCCTTCCATCGGGGAGTCCCACCGAGGCTTAATTCCCTTTTCGTGTAAACACGTTTTTTATCATTCTTCAGACTTAAAGGGTATGTGTGTAGAAGTATTTTTTCCGCAAAAAACATACGTTAACCCATGTAGGACCAGACAATTATTTAATGTTTGAAAAGTTTAAAATCCCGTCAACTGCTATCCGACTTAACTATATATTTTAAACATTGAGCGGATTTGTGAAGAAACCGTTTACTTGTAGAGTTTGTAAGTTATATATATATATATATATATATATATATATATATATATATATATATATATATATATATATATATATATATATATATATATATATATATATATATATATATATATATATATATATATATATATATATATATATATATATATATATATATATATATATATATATACATATATATATACATATATATATTTTTTTTAAACATCACATGTCGCTTTTCCTTTCCTATTAGTAATAGAAAAATGTAAATAAAAAACGAAGAAATTATATGACTTGAAGCAGTTGTTTTGCAAAATGGTTAAAATCTTACTTCTAAGTTTAACTTTTGCAACAAAATAATAATTACACTTCAAATCAATAATTAATTTTCTATAAACATATTTTTTTCATATCTTTTATCCTGGGTGTATGAAAATCTCGTATTTTATTATACATCTGTCAAATTCTTATTGGTACTTTTTTAATATTAGATTACCTACAAATTTATCTTAAAAAAATCATGAGAAAAACTGGAAAATTCAGGGAATTTTAATGAAGTTTTGCAATACAAACTTTGTTTAAGTTTTGGAAGTTGGAAAAAGTTTTGCGTGTTTTTGTTAGCACAGACGTGGCTGTGAAAATCATTTGTTATATATCGTTAAAGTATTTAAACTTTAATGTATATAAACTCGTCGAAAACGTTTAGTGAAAGCAATCATTTTACAAAATAATCCCAGTACATAAAAACCCTTGTACTAAATAAAATTCTGGAGAGATTGATCACTTAGTACAATTCTTGGCCTGGTGATTAACTTAACCTATATCTTATGACCCACTTAATTTTTAATCATTTTCAATAGAAATGAAATTTGTAAGATTTGGCATCAAGTTTGACATCTCGTAACTTTGAGCCGCCTTAAAGGATTTTTAAAACAGGGACATATTCGGAAAAAAAATTTTTCGGACTATAGTAGGAATGTTTTTGTACTTCCTTCTTTCTGTCTCGGAAATTATGATACAGGGTGGAAAAGAAACTTGTATTTTTTGGACAAACATAATTGCGGAGCAGTTATAAGGAAGCTAACTATGGGCACTTTTATTGCTTATATTCTTGAAGAAATGTGTCTCCTTTCCGGACGCTTTTGGATTTTTTTTAATACCTCATCTGGATTAAGAATTTTTTTTACTAAAATATATTAATTAGAACTCAATGCACTAACATCAGTTATGCGTAAACTCTCAGACAAAAATACTGCAGTAATAAATAAAACATTAATTTGCCTATACAGAGTTAATATGTAAAGGATTTGATCTGCACTGGGGTACAAAAAATTCCCACTAAATCTTTTTCCTATTTTATTATTATTACTTTTTTTCAAATGAAATGCTACCTACTAATAAAAAAAAAACAAGCAAACACGTTTTGCACTAATTTAGGCAGAGAGAAAAATTGAAAACGTTCATTACATACAACTAAAATTATTAGCAAAACATATATAAAACTGAATAAAATGCAGACAATCGAGTAATTTTAATTACAATAATTATATTTTGTTGGACCTTCCAAGACTCGCACGAATTCGGTAGCTAGCCTTGGCATAGTATTTAGTAAGTGTCGAACTTGGAGAAATTGGGGAATAACCTCCCATTTGTTCAGAATTCAATTTGCAAAATAATCCGTTTTGATTGCCTGTCGTGAGGGCGATTGATTGTATACGGAGACCGTTGACAGCACTTATTTGCTTACGTTTCCACAACAACGCACTGTTGAAACAATTTGTGCATAGAGATTATCAAATACTATTTTTGATGACAATTCCAGTGGCAGTCCGAAACCAAAAAATTCAGTAATATAGAAAACATAATGAGGTATGGCTAAAGTTGTCTCTAATTCAAACTAACATTTATCACATATATTATTTTAGGATAGGAATATTTGGATTTGCTCAAAACTATTTGAGTAATATTTATTATAAATTACCTGCGACTATACATAGACTGATTTTTCGATTTAACTATACAGGCGTAGTGACTTAACGCCATGGTGATAGACGCCATAGAGCTACAAGTCGTCGAAATGACAACATAATACTTTTTACTCCTAACTGGTGAAAAACCTTAAATGTGAGGCAAATAAGAGCTACTACCGGCCTCAATATATCATGTACAACATTTCATCGTCTCCAATAACGTAACCTCTGAGCTAGTAGATGAACGGCCTGTCGAAGGATTCATCTAAATTGAGGAATAGGCCAATAGATGACTAGACGAGGTGTTTCTTTATAAATGAGTTAATTCGGATGGACTTGTTTTAGTGTAGAGAGAAATTGGAGAATGGTCTTGGGAAGAGTATATGGAGGCGAGTGTTCCGCTTGGAGGAGGCGGTGTGACTATTTGGATTGGGATAATGACGAATGGGAGAACGGAGTTGGTGAGTGCCAGCTAGTGAAACCATGAATGCTGAATGATATCGAGATAGATGTGTAAGAGATCTTGTCCCGTTTGCAAAGAACTTTGATGATGGCTTCATGTTGGTTGTTGACAACGCTCGTTCCCATTGGGTTAGAATTGTCACTCAGTTACTTGTAGTGTCATGCATGATCGCCTAATATGAATCCACTCGAGCACGTTTGAAGTCACTTAAAGTTACATTTGAATCGGCAACAAATTTCAAAATTCGAATGATTTGGCAAATGCAACTTTGAATGAGCCTAATCTAATCCCCAATTCAAAGTTCGAAACTTACTGGACAGCATACCAAGGCGAGTTGCAGAACTCGTGCGGGTCATGCGAGGTACAACAAATTACAAATATTGCACTTAAAATTACTCAGTTGTCTGCATTAAGTTTTATTTGTATAATTAAAAATGTGTCAGCATATTTTTAATAAGTAAGCAGCAATTCGGTTGAGAAAAATTTAACTCCAACAAAATACAAGATGGTTTGGAGGGCATTTTTGTGTCCCAGGATATATCAGACTACATATATATCCTAACTCTGTGTAAGCTAAGTATTGTTTTATGGCCTACTGAAGCATATTTGTTTGAGACTAGGCAATAATTGATTTTAGACACGATGTTGCTTTCAAATATTTTTAAAATTGGAATTTTATGTAAAAAAAACCTTCGTGGGGAAGATACATTTCTTTAAGTATCTAAACAATAAAAAGGCCCATATTTAGTTTCCTGACCACTGCGTCGTAATGAAGTGTGTCCAGCGTTCGACACTGTATCATTATTTCTGGAATTGAAAGGCAGTACAAGAATATCTCTACTACAGTCCGAAAATTGAAGGAGTTCAAAGTTACAACGGTGTCAGACTTGATGCGAAATGTTTCAATTGAAGCACAGTGTGGTTTCAGAAATTAACAGCCTCCTAGGGTACTCTAAGGTAATTATAATATAATTTTTCCTATGAGCCTGTCTAAAGGAAGCACTTTCCGCATGCATGTTAGTGCAGGAAATTAGTTTGCCGAACTTGTGCGGAAAGTAGTTTACTTTCTGCACTAGTGCTTGGAAAAGACAAATTAGTTTTTGAACCTCTATGAAAAGTTTTTTTTTTTTAAATTATTAAAGAACCCGCTTAACAGAAAGAAGCAATTTCTCATCTAGATTTGAATTTCTTCAATATCCTAAAAAATTCAACCCATTATTTATATTATAATTTTGACTTACATCGTATTATAATCTCATATCATTCCAGTTAGCTTAATGTTAAGTAACCTTAGTTACATTTGTTTTAACAATAGTGTTAATAGAAAAGTCTCGGTTGCGATGATTTAGTTTGCCTAGTTATTTGTAATTTTGTACTTTTAAAAGACGGTTTTGGCACTCAACAAGCACGACATAGACGACGATGTAATTCCTGAAAGTATTTTGGAAGAAGCTGCAGCAGTCAGCCCACAGGTATTGCCCGAAAAATCCCGCCATAGGTATGAAAAATAATACAAAGTTTTTTCACAATGGGGCGAGAAGGAACAGGCAAAATCTCTTAAGCCTGGGTTATAGATTGAAAATGTTTGCATCTTGAGTTGCCGTTTGCGCTGTCCATGAAGTTTACTTAACGGAAAGCAATGGGTACGGTTATATCTGTGCCGCCATGCGTTTGAGTCTCCGCTAGCTGTCGAAAAGATGACGATCTTTAACTTGGACGGAAGCGGCTGGCGAAAATCGACGATTGCGTTAAGCTGCAACCAATAAAATTGCTGGATTTTTAAACCTTTTAAAACGTTCGTCCTTCGTAATAAATTTGACATTAATATATACACATAACATACTCGTCTATTTAAAATAACTGATTGGGGTCATTGTCTTTAAATTTAAGAAAATGCTTGTATGACTTTTGAGTATTTCCACCCCGATTAACAGGCTGAATTCGCTATCTTCTTTTCCGCCTTCAGTTCAACAACTTTACAGCTACGACACACATTAATATATCCAGAATGCCTAGTCTTTACTAGGCATCATTACTACGATTTTGGTTATCTATGCTCAGCAAATTAAAAAAACGCACATAAACTGATTACACAAAAAGTCGATAAATATAAACACTAAAGTAAGGTTAGTTTCACAGGCGACGCAAAGCGCAAACGTTTTCAATCTATAACTCGGGCTAAGATTCAGCGTAAACACTTAGCTCAAACGGACGACGCAAGACGAAAACTTTTTCAATCTATAACCCAGGCTTTAGAGAGGAAGTAGTGCTAACCTATTTTGGCGAAAAATCTGGCACCTGCAAGTCTTCTACGTTATGGTCAATTTTTACAATGCTCAAATTGATCATCAAAACAAAGATGTGGATATAGGTAAATATTCAAAATTAACAGCATTTTTGAAACGTAAAACATTTTTGAAACGGAAAAACGTAGGACACCGTCAAAAAAATCCAATGTTTTTTCAAAAGCTGAAATTGCAAAATTTCTTTCTAAGGAACCTGATGATGTCTACTTGTTGATTAAAGTTGCGGCCATATTAAATTGGCAGTTGATTAAAGTTGCGGCCATTATTAAATTGGGTCGCCGCGAAGATCTTACTAAATTAACCGTTCATAATATTGAAGACAAAGAGATCCTACTAATCATCACAATTCCTGATACAAAAACTCATATTTCCAAAATATTTGTAATTGGTGGAGATGCAGTTCACCTTCAGCTTTGTAGGAAATATGTAGCTCTACGTCTTTCGAACACACCTCATCGTCGTTTTTTGTGTAAACTACAAACAGGGAAAATGCAAATTATAGTGTGTGTGGATTAACATTTAGGACGATGCCATCCAATATTGTCGAATATCTTGGATTTGCCAGATCCAGAAATGTACACAGGTCACAGTTTTCGCCGATCTTCCGTCACAATGTTAGCTGATTCAGAAGAAAATATAACTAATCTTAAGAGGCATAACTGATGGAAATCCACTACCGTGGCAGAAGGCTATTTGGAAAACTCTAGAAAACAAAAAACAAATTGCAAATAAAATGTTTACCGAACAGAAAGTTGAAGGTGAAGCTGTTTCATTTCCATTAACAAGTAGTAGAATTTATAATAAGCAGAGTTTAGAACTGACACCTTCTCTAAATGTAACCAATCCGGCAAACTGTACATTCAATATAAACGTTATAACCAACAATAAAAAATATATTGTTATTTTTATTTGTGAAAAAATGTAACACGCATATGCGTTTTGTAACTATTCTTGAAAGTCGCTAAAGGTAGATGCAGCTTAGGATTTCCCAAAATAACATTTCAGATATTTTAAACTTCTAATTGGTGATCAAACCTAATCTGAAGTAATCAGCTCAAATAAATACAAATTTAACATATTTCATTTCACCCTCCTCACTAAATCTATTTACTAATAAATAGGTACGTAATTTATTCATGCTCATAGAAAAATGTAAGTACTAAACTGGTGCGAAAAGTGAGTTTTCCGCACTCGACTGGTTTCCGAACTCCGCTACGCATAACTCGGTAAACTGCAGTCGCTATGCCACATTAGTCAGAATGTTCACCTTTACCATTCTTGTTCACAGGCTTTAACGACGTTATATCAATTAAATATGAGTAAACAAAGTTTTTAAAATCTTGCGTTTTCTAAAAGGCTGTACAGAATATCCCGAAAACGAGTTTTCCTACGATCACTTATGAAACTGTATTGCCTGCTAACTTGACTAGAAAGTGCATTATATAGCGTGTAAATTTTTTTAAATAGTGGTATTTGAAAGTTGGTTATTCAAAAGAAAATTAAAAAAGCAAAACCTACTTTCAACTTATTTTATTTAGAACCCAAACAATTACTTACTTTATTAAGACTAGTGTTGAAATGTAAATAAAACAAAAAGTCATATTGAAGATTCTTTTGTACGATTCGTAAATACCTCCTCATTTGAAAAATTCTGCTTTCAACACTTGTTATTATAACACTACATGTATGAATGTATTTCTTTTTTTTTTCACAAATCTATCTTTTTGTGAGTTATTTTATGAATACTGAGATTAAGATTAATTAGCTCTTTCATGTATTGGGCTTTAAGCTAACTGACATCAGACAACAGATTAAAGTATAGACCACACAAACAAAAAATAAACGATCGATTCTATTATCATTCCAGAACACGTATCCCTGATAATATCTGTAGCCCTATGCTACATTGGGGATTATTATATATTAGGGTTAAACAACGGATAAAATATAATAAATGGCTTGTGATTTGTTTTCCGTCCGACAAGATTTGAGTCTGCAATCCATTAATTTGGATAGCCTGGAAAGTTTTTTATTGGCTTGATATATAACTATATTTTTTCTTAACTTGACCACATTTGAATTAGAAGGAATGTTAAATGTGTGTAAAATGGCGCGCTTCTTATTTAAAAAATAAGCTTTTAAGAATCGCTAAAAAGTTTTATAAAACGAGTATTTCGTTCAAAAAAACTGTATTTAATAAAAACTTTTTTATCTCGAACATTAATTGTTTATTTCACATAATTAAGTTCAGATTTTAGAAGAAGTCGCTAGTCTCCATATGACTTGGTAACATATCACAACATTTACTCATATGGGAATCTTCTAACAGCAACAGTGTACCGAATTATTTAAATGTAAATGTTAATTTTGTTAATCTAGGAACTACTAACGTGTTGTTATAGACCTTATAGTATCTACAACGTATAACGTGTTATTAGAATGCATTCATAGGTCTTTCTGGGACTCAATTTTATTTCTCTTGTCAAGTTGATCCTTTAATATTGAGCAATAAAAAATAATAAACTCTTTAAAATTTCATAGCTATCTTCCTTTTGCATACACTCTGATACATATATGGTTGCTATCAACTTTCATAAAAACATTCTAACCGAATTATTTGTAGTTAAAATTAAATATAAGAAGATTAAAACTATTAATATCACGCTATGAAAAATAATAATTTTTTTTTCCTTAGATGTCTCTGATTGAAGTAAGTATCTTCAGTTGTCCTCCCAAGATTGCTTTTGCACACCCTATATAATTAATCTGATGAAAATAAGACGATTAATCAATAGCAACAATAGATGTCATGTCAACATGTCACCTAAACTGGCTGATCAGACTAAACTAGCTGCGATAAAGATAGCGTATAGAAACAACTCGCAAAAATTATCAAGATCTACAGCCACTACACAATACGATAATAAATGTGTCTTCTATTCCATTAACGAAAGCAAAAGAATCGGTTTTCTCTAAAGCACATAACTATGCAGCTGCTCCGACCACAGTTCAAGTCAAGGATATAATATCGAGTGTAGAGGCTAGCATACAAAAATTATCCCAACAACAAACGGATACAATTCGGTATAAAACCCTGAAGATACTTCGGAGCTCTACATCGCCAAAATCCAAATTTTCCAGTCGCAAAAAAAAACTCAACAAAAAAGAAGGTATTATAAGGAAATGCAACGTAAGTCATAGACAAAAACAGCAATTAAGAGAAAATAACTACGAAAGTTAAGAGGAAAATCTGCAACCTATAGAACGCTTTGCATTTGTTAGAGCTAGAGAAAAAAATTAAAGCAAGCGTCTGGGAGATTTCTCAATTTTACGGACTTTCAAAAATACAGAAGGCTAATGTAACATTGTGCCCTATATTTAGTGTCATATTTTCTAAATGAACATTTTAATGTAAATTTCACTATGGAAATTCAATCAGATTATGCCATTCCCTTTCTTGATAATGTAGCACAAAAAATATATAACGGTACCCTAGGTCAACCTGTTTATAGGGAACCGATAGATGCAAATAGCCTTTTTTATCTCCCATCATCATCCATGTCAGAGATAGTCGATTATCAATTCATTAGCCTTTACGACTCAGTTAATTTGTGATGCAAATCAATTCCTAGTAAAACAATGAAACTGACTGAAGCTTTATAATCGTATGTTACACTTAAAATGTTAGGTGTTCAATTAGATATTACTATAATCCCAGACCTCGGCCAACATTAAATAGTCACCCATCAAGTAGTGCAGTTTTACCTTTTATACAATGTATTTGTAATGTAAAAGATTGTTCATGCTTAATATCGTCTCTTTAGAGGGAGTTTATAAAATTCCCTGCTCATATAGTGAAGAAGAAACTGAACGGTTCGTATCTACTAGAGTTAAAGAGCATGAAGGAAAAGTAAAAAACAAATTGTACAGTCCGTCATCGTTGAACACCAGCACTCAACAGGACACCTGATTAATGTAAATGATACAAAGGTTCATGCATCAGTCCCGGAATATTATAAATGAAAAATCAGAAAGTCTAATAAGATAATCAGTACTAACAATCTATTTATTTTTGAATCTAGCTATCCTAAGTTATTCCCAGTTGGAACGACGATACAAATTATTCTAAAAAACATCCATAGTTGGCAATGACCCCTCCATCAATGTCGAGAAAAACATTTCAATTAGAAATTCTGCCAGAACACTTTCACAATATTAAGGTATTTAACACACAGCTTTTTATAGAGGTTGTGAACTAGACCATTAACAAATTGAATTTACTCTATGATTGTTATGCAGTCTCATCAGTAAGGCCCTAATGAGGTAAGCGATATTCCCAGAGAAATGTATAAAGAGCCTAGTGAAGCTGTAAACATATGACACATTTAACATAGAATCGTTTGTGATCGATGTACGCAGGAAAAAGTTTTATATAATTCAGCTAAATCTAATCCTTTAAAGTTTTGTGACGTTACAATAAAAACTTCAAGTAACTTCTCAAATTTTCTACATTCTTGGAAGCACAAATTCGCTAACTATTACAAAGATAACTGCTTTTCCAGTTAAAAGTAGATTGTCCACATATTTTCTAAGCAGTCCTGGTAACAGGAAAGTGAGTGCATATTGTTTGTAAACGAAGATCACATGAAGTTTTATACAAGTGAAGGTAAGTACATATAATTTAGTATTACGTCTAAGATGTGTTATATCTTGATACTTACGATGCAAGTTGGATTACACTACTTGCATACGGGTACGTTAGTAACGATGTATCACAAGTGTATCGTACAAAATTTGATCTACGATCGTTTAAAATCTTATCCGAGTAAAAATAAAATTTACATTTTCGTGAAAAGATTACCTATCAAATATTTAAAAACAAATTACCTCTGTAATTGTACTTACTACACCATAGCAACCAAGTAACTAAGTTTTTGTTAGAAAAGATTAAAAAATAATGTTGTAAAACAATTTGTAATTTGTCACAAAGTTCGGAACGAGTTTCATACATTTTCAACATGAGCGATTCAGATCTTCCGTCGAAGAAGTGGCTACTGGTGTAATTTCCAATCCTTTGCCCGAAAAATGTCTATTAGAAAAAATATGGATATTAATAAATACTCGCATTTAAATTAGTAATACAGGATTACTGGTTTATCTCTATACTACGATTAGTTTTTTAGGCTGAATTTTTAAGTACTTTATTTAACCGCCATTTATTTTGTTCCGCCATCTTGGATTAAAATTTTCAACAATTAATTTCCTTTTTACTTAATTTTTACAAACAGTACTTTTTATAATTATGTTAAGATCTATCAATTAAACAATTTGAGGTTTTCTCCTTTTTTAATTTAATACATATAAATCAAAATACAAGAGTTCTGGTGGTGTGGTTAGAACTTTTGTATTTTGATCTATCTTTCACCACAGGTTCCAGCGTTAGAACCTCATACATATAAAGCAAAATAGGTCACAATAACAATCATGGCTAGATATTTTTTAACGCCTTTTTAAATCACCCCGGTAAGTGAACGTTTATACGTTTTAATCGCTAGCGGTTTGCATCAACCTCGTATAAGCGTAGGGACCTACACAGCTGTATGAATTTCTTGGATTAGTCGGCGCGTCTTTGTAAGCACAACATAAAAGTTCCGATGGACTGTGCTCCTTTGTGTCTTGTTAATCTTCGGTCATTTTCATCAGTCAATTCTTGCACTAGATGGAACTTATAGGTAGATATGGAATTTGTGTCGGTTCAGAGTTGGTTAAATATTGTTATATGGCTTGCCAGAAAGAAAGATGAAACAATATTATGATAATTTTTCAAGAAATTATAAAACATTCTCAGGTTTATCTTGTAAATGCAGTAAAACGTTGAGTTCTACACTCAGTTCCAAAAAAAGTGAAGCACTTGATTTTTGGCCCAAGTTCAATGTCTTATATCTTTTAAACCAGTCGACCGATTTTGAAGATTTTTTTTTTCGTAGGTAGATAATGCTTTTGTCTTCCAGCAAAAATGAAACAAATGACAATGTTTTCAAAGATTCTTGTATAATAATGAAAAAGTTCCGACCTTGCTTTTTTTGACTTGTTCTGTGTATTAGTTGAGATTTGAGATTTATATAAAAACTTGTTACACCCTATATGGAAAACCCTTTGTTTTGTGAGCATTTTGTTTTTTATTTATCGACTTATCTCTAAAATTGACCGAATTACAGCTTTTTTGCTGAAAATTTGCCAAGCTACATGAATGTTAATGGAAAAACTTAAACATTGCTTTTTTTCCTATTTTTGGACTCATCCTGTGTATTGTTCGAGCCTTTCTATAAAAAATTCTTACACTCTAGATGAAACACCCTTCTTCTAAGAGAAGTCTGTTATACTGTTCAATAATTTGTCTTGAAAATGTCTGAATTACATTTTACTATTACTATTTTATTGTAAACTTGCATTTTGCCAAGGTACCTGCTTGATTTTACAGAAGTGATATTCTAATAAAATAAAAATTATATGAGTTTTATAAAACTTTATATTAACGCAAAATAACAATAACTCTCACGAACGGTCTCTGGAGAGCTTGGCAGAATTGGCAGATACAACATCAAAAGAATGGGACGTTATACCAATGGAAAGAACAAGAAACTTAATTTCGAGCATGCTACAAGATAAGCGTTTTTAAAAAGAAAGTCGGAAGGATATAGACCTAGAAAATCGAAGATACTAACGAAAAACGATATTGGTGTTTTTTTCGGGAAGCCAGTGATAATAAGTTTTTTATGGCGAAAGTAGCTCTTATTGTTGGACTAGCAGGAGCATGTAGATGAGAAGAGCTGATAAACTTACTCTCGGAAAATGTATTTCGATTTGTAATACCATTCACGAAGACAAAAATAGCTCGAGAGTTTTTTGTTACTAGTTTTTCGAAATTACATCAAATTACGCCCTAAACACGTTGATCATGGTCATTTCTTCGTGTGCTATAAGAACTGTAAATGCACAAAACAGCCCCTGGGAATAAACATTTTTGGAGGTATCCCTAACACTAGTGCTTTGTTGTTAAAATTATCCAATCCAGAATAATATACCGGCTACTACTTTAGAAGATATTCTACATCACTATTAGCCAACACCGTAAAGGATTTTTGACCGTAAAGAGGAACGGGGGATGGCGGTTAAATACAGTTACAAAAGGATAAATTGAGGCTTGGGAAGAAAAGAAAAAGAAGACTGCTTTGGCTTGGAATATTCTCGGAAATAAGGAAAATGAAGTAAGTAGTATCCAACAACTGAATATATTTAATGCAAGTTTATCACAAGTTAAGTCAAGTTCATCAATTACATCTAGTATTAATTTAATTAACTGCAAGAGTTGTGTAATTAATAATATTTACAATAAATAGTTTGTAATGCTGTATTTTAAACAAAAGTAAACGTATTTTCTTTAATTCTGTTTTAATTTTAATATTAGTAGATACCATTACCTAACTAAAATCACTGCGGTAGTGGCTTCTTATCTCACGATCGCAGAATTGCATTTATCCCATTCATATGCGTTGGATTCTGAAGTAAAATACCGCACATGTGTGATAATGGAAGATGCCCTCTAACAAAATGCATGAGTTCCCAATCTGTACACAGGGGCATCTAAATATTTTGCATTTATTTAAATTTAAATAAACTAGTTTATATCATATGCTGATAATGCTAACTTGGTTAGCGAAATGCGCGAACAGAACGTAGCATGTTATGGTGTAATGTGGTTAGAACTCTTGTATTTTGATCTATCTTCCACCACAGGTTCCAGTGTTAGGACTTAAGTCCTAAATTTGTGTTAAACAAAAATAACCATGTTTATTATTATTCCAAGAAATGTACGACTGACAAAATTATTTATTATAAATATTCACAATTATGTTGACTCCAGCTGACGTCAGTCATATCGACGGATTTTGAAGATTTGATTCTCGTATATCAGAAGAGTGGATTGACAAACAAAAATCTTTTTTGGCTTTTTCGGAACTGAAAAAGAATATTTTTTAAATATAAATTTAAATATTTAATATTTAATATTCTTTTTCAGTTGCGAAAAAGCCAAAAAAGATTTTTGTTTGTCAATCTAAACGCAACAAATAATCTGAACAGATTTAAAAGAAGAGTGGATGCTATTTTCTTTTTGTTTTCGATGTATCCCTGTGCTGCGGTGTTTGAACTGGTCAGTCCTTGAGTCTGTAAGGAGAGATATTGACTGAGACATTGATCTTCTGTGGCAAGAACAGTGCCATCATGAGGAAGATTTAAAATAGAAGCAATTGTCTTGCGCATGGCAGCAAACATATTAATTCCAACACATTACCGTGTACATTTACCTTGTTGATAATTAACAAAGAATTGTTCGCGATGGATATGTGCAGAAGTTTTATATAATTTTTGAAGTTCGGCCATATCTAATCCTTGAAAAATTTTTTGACGTTACAATAAATTCCTATAAAATGTTTGTCTTCGTATTAGATAAAAATAACTTCAAGTAATTTCCCTAATTTTCTATATTCTTGAAGCATGCGTTCGCCAACTCTTCTCCTCTGCATGCGCCAGAGACTCCAACAATTAAAAGTTTTTGTCAATAAAACAAATTAGCATCTACTTCTCTGAGGAATTTGCCAATATCCCGTCTTGTGAAAACTCTCGACTTCCTCTCTTTGCAGCCCTCGGCCATCTGTTTTAGGAAAATTGCAAAACGGGTGTACTTGCTTATTTCCACATTATCCTCTAAGGATATCACTGCTGTAACAGGGTGATAGATCTTAATCGAGCATTAAAATTTTATGGTATTTAAATTTATTTATTTATTTGAGATAGATATAATATATAAGGTCAAAGGTACTGTATAGGTTTCTTCGTAGATTATAATTTACAATATTATCAAACATAATTGTTACTATAATTTAATTAAATATCTTATATCACCAAATCAGCGGCCACTTATATCTCGAACAACAGCAAACTGCAACAACGTTGGTACCTTCTTCTTGAATATATATGTTTTAACAAGCCGGTGGTTTATTTAAATAAAAGATTTGGTTTTTAAAAGCAACTTAAACATAAAAGTAACAGTAATAAAGAGATGTGAATTACTCTATATAAATAATACCTAAAATTAATATCAAAGAAACGATTAATTCTAAATTAAAATCTAGAGAAAAGTTCTCAACCTCAGAACAAAAACAAAGAAATTAAAAAGTCCCTAGATAAATCATGAATTTACGTATGTAACCCACTGTATATGTAAAGCCCTATAAACCACTACAAAGAGAATAATTAAGAATTAACCGTAACAACTAGAACTTTTTGACGCTGACTAACTTTATGTTCCTTCTTCAAATCAAACGTTAACTTTTTGAAACTAACAAGCTCTGCCCTGAAGGCATTTTATTGGTCGTATAAAATGTACCCAGTTGCATCTATTTACTTTAAAACTATCTAAGGGACACTAGGTTCAAGAAAATTTTATATATTCAAAACATTCCGCTTATTTCGTAAAATTAATAAAACGTATATAATTTTATATAGGCCAGTACTAACGGTTCCACATTCTAGGTCCAAAAGACCATGGCAAAATAAGTCACAGAAAATCCTTTCAGGCAATCTTTTCTAAAGAGTAGCAATGTCCCCAAAAAAACATGCCCTTTCGGGAATGCTTCTCTTATAAAATATTCTATTGCATTCTTAACATAGTAAACTGAAAATTTATAATAACCGTATCGAACCAAATGAAATGTTTCAATTATAATTAGTTTTAAATTAAATGAAAGATGACAAAGAAAACTTTCCACGAAAAAGTGCCATCTCGTAACTATAAACTTTCAAGGGATACAATACAAAGTAACTTGACATATTTATTTAGGTATTAGATGTTTCTGCACAATCTGAAGATAGCGTTTGAGATAATACGCTATTTATTATTATTTTTAGCTTTTAAAACTCTCAGAACTAATGTTAGATAACTTTACTTTAACGACTTCCTTGAAAGGAGTCCTAAGCAGTTTTAACACCTTCCAGTCCCTTTTTTGTATGGGTTTCTGACTGATATTTTGTGTGAAACTACATAATCGATACCTATGTTTCTCCTAGTTTTAATCGTTTATTTTACATTAAAAGTCCTTAGTTTTAAGTATAACAATTAATTTCATATTAATAACTTGTGTTGTGAATCTCTTATAGCTTGCAAATTAATGCAATATTTTGACGAAACTAACCTTATTATTATCGGGTTGTTTCTGTAACAATTTCTGTAAATCTTAACTCGTAAAAATATTTTAATTCTTCAGTTTTAACTGATGTTTTAACATATAAATATGACGTTTTTTTCTCTCCTAATCCCAGATAATAAACACCTTTAACATAAAAACAAGAGTGTCGTTAACGAAAACCATTTAGAATTTTTTAATAAAATGAAATTATATTTTAAAAAGTGGTGAATAAATTATAATGGAATATAAAATAATCTCTATACCTAAAAGTTTAATTGCGAAATAAAATAAATATAAAATGATAAGTAGCTTATTTTTAAATTATTCCCAGGATAGTCGCAAAGTTGCGATAGACCGAACCGAATATAAAATGTGTGTTCAGGCATATGGTAAAACACCGAAAAGGTTGAATTTATGCAAGAAAAATTAATTCCTGTAGGCAAAACGTGCCTGATTTTGAAGTTACACTGAATTCCAATGTGTAATGATTTTTAAGGCCAATTTCGAACCTGACATTATCTTGTTACGCAGTTTTTACTGTTTATCGCGGATCACCACGACAAAGTCTAACTTCATCACACTAATATTATTATTAACAGATTGACATTAGATATTCATAAGTCTTCTTAAAGTAGAAATAATAAATAAGTTACGACATACGATTTAAACAATATTACGGTGTTTACTTTATTTATATATTTGGCTTTACAATTCCCAATTTGGACCTTAAGTTTAGCAAAAAGCTACTTATTCAGTTACCTTAAATTTTGCGCAAAAACTAACTGAAAAAAAATTAAACTGGTGAATTTCTATGCGAATCTTATGTAATAAAAGAAAAAGACGACCAAATAAAATATTTAAATATTTGGTAAAATTTCGTTTCCTGGAATATAACCTATTCATGGAGGAAAAAAATAATAAATTATATAATTTATTTTTTATAGACTCTGCAAACAAAGTTATAACAAATTAATAATATCAATAAAAATATTAATAATAATAATATTTTTTTTTGTACTGACTTGGTATAATCCCTATAAAATACAAACACAGAAATACTGTGAGACAACAAGTCGAGATAATAATAATAATAACTGACACTATGAAGCAAAAATTATCCGTGTATGCCGCAAGACTCCGAAGATACAAAGAGTCAAATGAAAGAAAGGATGCTAACAACCTGTTTCGAAGAAGCGAAAAACAGTTCTACCAAAAAACCATGAGCAATGAGGAGGCACGAGTAATAGAACCACCGACCAAATAAGAAATCACAGAATACTGGAAAAACATTTGGTCAAAACCAAAACTACACAATAGTAATGCTTCATGGATTAAAGCGGAAGAAGACAGACACAAGTGCTTGGAGAAACAAGAGGACTTTACAATGACAACACAAGAAATTGCAGAAACAATCAAATACACGCATAACTGGAGATGTCCTGGAATAGGTAACATTCATAACTTCTGGTACAAACAGTTTACTTCCCCACATTAAGCTCTCAATCGCCAAATTAATGAAATTATTTTAAAACCTAGTACACTCCCCAGTTTTCTCACCCAAGGAATAACATACCTTAAACCAACCCTATATAAGATCATCACAGCTACAATTACCATGAAAATAGAACAACATCTAGCACACAAAAATATTCTAACGGAAGAGCAAAAAGGGAGCAGGAAAAACAGCCGAGGATGCAAGGAGCAGCTAATTATAGACACCCTCATTATGGAACAAACCAGGAAAAAATATAGAAATCAAGCAATTTCTTACGCAAGTTATGAGTACGTGGAAAACTAAAATCAACCTGAGAACACAAAAGAACACATCGAAACAGAAAAGATCTACATCAGACGAGGTATATTCCAGTGAGATTCACTCAGCGCTTGATGGTTCTGCCTCTGTCTTAATCCACTCTCAAACATACTAAATAACACAAACTTCGGATTCCACATTAAACACCAAAAAAATAACCTACACAACATAAACAATCTCTTGTACATAGGTGACATAAAATTATACGCAAGCCCAAAAGCACAGCTAAAGGAACTCCTTAAAATCACAGAAAGGTTTACCTTGGACATCAAATGGAATTTGGTATAAGCACATACAAGCTACTTCATGTCATAAGGGGCAGTGAAAAGACCACCCTACGACGGAAACAATGAACAATGAAATCATAGATAACATGCTCAAAGAAGAAACATACAGATACCTAGGCTTCCATCAAAGCACCAAAATTAACCACATTCGTATCAAATTAGAGCTCAAGACGGAATTTAAAACCAGAGTCACAAAACTAATAAAAACAAAACTGAACTCCAGAAATCTAACGAAAGTTATTAACACCTTCGCCATACCTATTCTTACGTATTCGTTTGGTATCATTAAATGGTCACACAGGAAGTTACATCCCGACGCATGCAAGGGAAAGACTCGAGAGAAAAGAAGGAGGGAGGGGAATTATAGATATACAGACGCGAAATAAAAAACAAATTTACGAACTCAGAAAATTTTTCCACAACAAACAAACATCCACAAGGCAATAGTGAAGGCAGACAAAAATTATAGAACGCTCAATCTGTCTCAAACGAGCCACGAAGCAGACGCACACAGTCACATCCAATCACTGCTAGAAAAAATTAACATCTGGTCTGAAAAAACACTCTACGGAATACACAGATACAACATAAAGCAAAGCCACACATATAAAAAGCTTTCATATACGTTGTTACAAAAAGGGCAACTGTTCCCCGAAACAGAAGGCTTCCTGCTTTCCATCCAGGATAAAGTCATAACAACCAGAAACTGCCAACAGCACATCATCAAAGACACGACCATTGAAGACGACAGATGCAGGAGATGTCTCCAGCAGAGAGAAACGAACGATCACATAACAAGTGGATGAAGAATAATGGCCGGAACTGAATACACCGCGAGACACAACTCAGCAGCGAAGTTCGTTCATAAAGCATTAGCCATAACAATCAAACTAATGGAGAACACAGACCCTTATTACCCTTATACATCAACATCCATTCTTGAAAATGAAGACTACAAGCTATACTGGGACATTAACATCCACACAAATAAAACAATCCCCGCAAACAGACCAGATATCACCTTTCAATCCAAAAAAGAAAAGATCACTTATTTAATTGACATGGCTGTCCCCAACGACAAGAACATCCAAGCGAAATACAGCGAGAAGATCGCCAAATTCACCGACTTGGTAATGGAAATAAAAATGCTGTGGAAACAGGAAAGTTGTTCCTCTCGTCATATCAGTAACAGGCCTCACCCCAACAACGTTTACACCGCATTTGGCTCAATTGGGACTTGAGACAGAGATTCACAGGAACATCCAGAAATCGGTCATTTTGAAAACATGTAGCATCGTTAGATCATTTCTTAATACACAATAAACAACTATTGTGTTTTTCCGTTTCCTTTTATTTTTTGTTTTTTTTGTACTGACTTGGTATAATCCCGTCAGTATAAAATACAACCATAGGAATACTGTGCGACAACAAAGAAAAAAAAATATTAGGAAGGATATTGGAAGATTGACTGAGTATGTAAATGCGTAAAATCAGTAAAACTAGAGAGGTTAGTGCCATTAGTTGAATCGATGATCCAACGTACTAGAGTACAGTCCCGCCAAGATCAAGAGAATGGAACTGGAAAGCCCCAGGCCGTGATGTAAAACATAATTACTGGTTAAAAAAACTCAGGACCACACATGAAAAATTAGCATTTTTTCCTTAATAATATCATGCAGGAGGTCCAAAATATGCCATCTTTCCTTACTCAAGGAGTTACCTACCTTGTTCCAAATGACCAAATCGACTCGCTTGATCCTTCTAAATATCGCCCAATTACTTGCCTTTTAACGCTTTATAAGCTGATAACATCCTGTATAACTTCAAGGATATCGATATATTGTGAACAAAACAAAATAATACCTATTCAGCAAAAGGGTTGTGCTAAAGACTCTATGGGTTGTAGAGAGCAACTGATAATTGATTCGGTCATCTATAATCAAGCTTACGCTGAACGGAGAGATCTCTTTATGGCTTATATTGATTATAAAAAAGTGTTCGACTCTATGCCGCATGAATCGCTGATCAGAGCACTAAAAATGTATAATATCGATCCCTGTATAATATATTTCTTGGAACATGCCATGTCATGAATGATACCAATATTGACATCAAAACTAATCCTCTACCAACAAAAAGAGGTATTTTTTAAGGTGATTCACTAAGTCCGCTATGGTGTTGTATTGCCATGAACCCTCTGCCTAACCTTTTGAATTCTGCTGCATATGGATTTAGTATCAAAAATAACAGAGAAAAAATTAACCCTAATGACAACTACCAAGAACGAGCTGAAACAGATGCTCAAAATTGTCGAGAATTTCTCTGCAGATATTACAGTGCGATTTGGGCTTATTATACATTATACTGAAATAAAAAGACACCTCAAAGTACAATAAATTAAAATGAACATACCCTTTTTTTCTCACTTTTTTCAACAATTAACTCTCACCTTTTTCAACAATTAAAAATAACAGCTCTAAATTGGCATTCTGTCAGCTCAGAGATTAGACATTCTGGTTATATTTCTGTTACTAAACATAAAACATATTCTGCTTTTAGTTTTTTATTTTTAAATTTGCTGAACCCCGAAATGTTCAGAAAACAGATTTTTTCAGTGTATACTGGGTACTTCGGATTCCTTCATAATGGACCGAGAACCTAAGACTGCCTATTAAACTTATCACTGAATTATCATGTTTTTTTATCGATCGTGATTGTTGCGGAAAACCCAAAAAATAGTTTTTGATCATGAATCAGCACTACGATTTCGTAAATATTTCTAAAAAGAAACGGAGAAAATAACACACTATTGATTAGTTATACCGTAAACAAATTTTGATTAAAAAATTTCTATAAGCGCGCCTATTAAAAAACTAAAAAAATTGATATTTATATCTCGAAAATGTAGATGTTTACTGCAAGAACTTATTTCTGATTATGAAATAAAACATCTCTCAGAGTTTTGGAGATTAATTAATTCACACTCTGTATATTATACTTCCAATACATACAACAAAACAATAATAATGCAACACTTTGCTATCCCAAGTTCCAGTTTAAGATTTTAATTACAACAAAACTGCTACATTTCGAAAAACGCCCTCCTCTACAGTGAAAATATATCTTAATAGCTATTCAATTACATAAATTTTATGTATTGGAACATTTAAACAAAAAACATGAAGAAGATTTTTCAGAGAATATGTACAATTAAAAGAAAATTACACTATTTGCTAAAAAGACCCGACTTTCTGCCAGATGCGAATGCTATTAAATTAAAATGAGGCAGTGAGTGATTTTATCATCACGTTTAAAAGGGGAGTCCCAGTCTTAAGAAATTGGACGCAGAACTCGTTCTTTGTATCGGTTTTTTATTTATTTTAATATAACTTTGAAATTATGAAATTAAATAAATTGATTTGAGACGACTGTCCATGAAAAAATAAAGTCTATCAGTCCACAAACAAAATTACAGACCCATTGCACTTTATATTTTCCTATTTTGCTCTAAGTTTATGTAATGGAAACACGTGCAGGTTTAGCTGTATTTACAACAGCTAAATTTATTTATAAGTCGTAGGAGCTTCCTGATATTTATTATTTTGAACCCCGTGATTAAAAGCAAATTAGGATAAACGTGGGACCAAATAAGGATTTACTTTAATTGATTTACCAATACAACTTTTATTGTGACGTATATTATGACGTGCAAAGCGGCACAGATTGCAATATCTAAGCTTCGGGAAAATACGTACACAGTATTTTGCCCCAGCAAGTCACGTTCTTTTGAACACACGTGTACTAAATTATTATATAATTAACAAAGATAATTGATGTTTGAATTGACGTATTTACTGATATTGTATTATAAATAAAGTTATATTTAGGCTTTCGAAGCTTTTGTAAGAATGGGCTGATTGTTTTGTCCAGGTTGAGCGCTGAAAAATATACTCGAAATTCGAATATAAACGAACCTGGTTCCATTCCCATAAAAGAGACAGTAATATATTAAGCATTTTAGTAAACTGATACATTTTCCGGCCCCTGTCCAAAAAATTAAACAAAGTCTATAAAATAAATTTTTAAATTATAGGTATAAAGATGAATGGCGATATCTTTGTCCGGAAAAGAATGACTTTCAGAAGAGATAAAGTTGAAATTTGACATGTATCTAGATAGTATCATATCTTGTATGTAGGGCAAAAACTACAATTTCTTAATTTATAAGCCTAAAGAAACTTATAGAGCATATTTTTGAAAATATTATTCTATACATTATGGCGGACGTTCCATTAAATTGACTTTAGGTTCGAAACGCCTGCCTGCTGCATGTTTCGCCGGCTCTGATCGACTGCATAACAGTACTCGTTTAAGAGTGAATATATTACAGTCCTAAATTATTGAGGCTCAATTATAACCGGGTATGCAAAAGTTGAAAGTATTTTTTTCAATCATAGCACTCTAATGATTCCTAGCCACTATTCCTTTGTAAAAAGTAAACTTTGCTAAGAAATCATGGTTCTTGGGTTTAGACCGTAACACATTAGAATTACTTTCCGACGTTTCGCCTGCGATTGCACGAGGCATCTTCAGGGATCTTTATTTTACGATCGGAATATTGAAGAAGCTCCATGAGCAGAGTTCAGGTATTTATATTTGACCTGTGCCCATCGACGCGTGACTCACTGTGATTATTGGTTTCCACGAATAGTGTAGAACGTAGCCCGCGTCTCTATTGGAATTTTCAGGGTGCTTTATAATTTCAATTGATTCCCTAATTTTTCGTTTATAATAAACCGAGACTGATGCACGAACTTTTGCATCTTTTACATCAATCATGTGTCCTGTTGTATGCTGGAGTTCAGAGACAGCGAATTGAACAATTTGTTTCTTACTTATACATTTTTCATGTTCATTAAGTCTAGTGTAGACACAGACCGTCCAGTTTCACCTATACAAACTTTACCCCAGGAACAAGTAATTCTATAAACTCCTTCTGATTGCAAAGGAATTACATCTTTTGGTATTATTAAGCATTGCCTAGGCTTTTTATATTTTATAAATATTTTGCGAATCTTGGATCTCCGCAGAATTCTTACAATTTTATCTGTGGTACCTTAAATAAAAGGCACTTAATGATTGTGCATGCGGTACAGGTTTAGGCCTGGGATTACTATAATACCTAATCGAAAGTCTAATACATTTAGTGCAATATCCGTTTAATTTTAAACCTTCAGTCAGCTTTTCTGTTTCTTCCGGAATTGAATTTGTATCCCATATTGACAAAGTCCTAAAGACTAATGAGTGGATGACGGATTATTTTTAAGATGAATGATGGTGCGAACTAAAATTTAAATATTTATTCGAATGTGTCGGTTTCCTGTAAACAGAATGACCTAGGGTGCCGTTCTCTTTCTCTCTCTTCTAACACATCAAGGAAGGAAATGGCACAGATGATCTAAAAATATAGTTAAATTTTCTTCTTTATGAGGTCATATTACAAAAGTATCATTTATATATCTAAACCAAAATTTAGGTTGTGAAGGAGCAGAGCTTAAAGCAGATCCTAGGGCGGCACCCGAGGTTTGCTCTTAAAAGGTCCCTTTATTTAAATATGTGGACGTTAAGCATTCTCTTATCACTTCAATTAAGATTGGATTAAGATTTTTATGTTAAAATGTGTCAGAAATTATAGAAATAATTATGTCACCGCGATCTAAAGTAAAATCTTTAAGCTATTCTACGGAATGTTTAGAGTTTTTGATATAAGACCTAGAGCGTCCTGTGAAAGAGTTTAAAATATTGACTAAATATCTACCTATTTCGTAAGATAGCGAACCTATTGCACGATGAGATGTAACGGTAAATTAGCTTTATGTATTTTTGGAAGTCCTTAAAATCGAGGAATCTTTGAACCGCCTGGCTTCAGTTTCTTCTTCTCTAGATCTGGCAAAACAAAAACAGTAATAAGCCTGCAAATTTTCCTTTAAATTTTCTTAGTTGGATTCGTTTATACTGTCCTATAGCTGTCATCTTGAGGTAATGTCTTTAATTTCTTTACGTAGTTGTTCTTGTCCATGACCACCGTTGAATTTCCTTTATCTGCAAGTAGAATTAGTAGAATTATAACATCTTTTTTGTCATGAAGCCTCTTTGTGGCTGTTCTTTCTGTAACTAACAACTTGGATTTTGGGGGTTTAAACCTGCAAATAATGTTTACTGTTGAATATCGAACTGAATCTGCCTGTTCTTGTGGTAGTTTTCAGATACTGTCCTCTACACTTGTTATTATATGCTCCACTGGAATGATTGCAAAATAATGTTTTTTGGAGAGAACCAATTCCACTGCTTTAGTTAATAAAATAGATGATAAATTGATTACCGTATACTGTAGTGGCTGTACTGGCTGGTGTTTGCTGCGCAGAGTTTCGAACGTCTTCTGTTTTTTTGCTGTCAGTTGCTGGCAAATCCTTTCTGCTTGCGGTAAGGTTATTTTGTCCAATGTTGTAAATTAATTTATTTGAAGCATCGAAGCTAATTTTAAGCTTGATCACGACAGTTTGGACGCCAAGTCCAGGTGGCAGAGCATCTTCTTCCTTACGACAGCCATGCTATCGCGACTGTAAATGTTCCTGGATGCCTTTGTTAAAACGTGATGATTGACTTGAAGAGACCTGGGAACCATTTCTTTATCACGACATCTTAGGAGGAAGACCAAGTGGCAGAGCATCTTCTTCTGGCTGGTACGAAGATCGCCAAAAGTTTTGGCATATAAAAGGACACATAATTAATATAAAAGATACCAAGATTTTTTCATCAGTTTTGGGTTATTATAAACGAAACATAAAAGAGTCAATAAAAATTATCAAGCACCCTAAAAATTTCACTACAGACGCGGGCTATATTCTACATCATCCGTGGAAGCCAATCATTACAGTAAGACATGCGTCGATGGGCATAGGTCGGGTATAAATAATTGTAATAAATAAAGTAATTGCAATTTGACACGGTCTAAACCCCTGAATCATGATTTGTTAATTGACTCCAGCCATGAAAGCTTGTGTACTATATTAAGAAAACTTTGTAGTGATGATACGCAAGTTTCAATGCCAAACTTTTTCTTTTATTGGAATTAGCCTACGGAGTACTTGCTTTTGGCATGAACAATTTCATGATGCCTGTTCTAAACTTAGCAAGAGAAATAATTTATGTGATTTAGCACTAAAAACGTAGCCTTAAAATGTACTATATAAATCGTATACAGTGTGTTCCAGATTCTCTTCTCTATTTAGGGATCTCGGCTCCTATCACACTTACAGCAGAGGTCAAATAGGAAAAGTTTTCGAGGAAACTTGACGCATTCGATATCCGGTTTCAGATTTACGATCGGTCAATTGGTTTTTGAAGTATTGGTGAAAAACCGAAAAAGGCGGATTTCGTTTTCGCCAGTAAATCCAAGATTTGACAGCTTTCGAAATGTCACATTATTAGGAAACTTTTTAAGACGAATAGAATGGCGTGTACTACATGTCTCCATCGTCTTTTGTTATCCCGCAACCCGCCACAACTTCCATTTTTCTTACGACCGTCATATTGAATTTTTCGATTTTTGGAAAGAGCGTAAGATGTCTAGTCTAGTGATGTGTCACAAGTGCATAAAAGATTTGAGTATCATCATAACAAATTAAACGTAAATAACGACTAAAAAAAATCTAAATAAGTTCTTAACTACTTCGTACCTGGGTTACATTAAAAATTCCTGACTTGAATGGTATTGTGAGCGGGACATCCATCCTGTTGAAACCAGATTCATCCGAGTAGCTCGAAAAGCCAGTACAACCTGGTTTCGCAAAAACTCTAGGTATCTCTGTCCTGTTCGAGTCGGTGCCCAATTAAAAATGGTAAGTTGGATTAAATTACCAAGGACTCCACACCAAATGTTACTTTCAAATGTGATCTGTAGACATTTCTCTGCCATTTCGTGGGAGTTTTCCACACCACAATGATGACTGTTGTGCCTATTAAAATCTTATATTAATTAAAATCTTAATATCTTGGAAAATTAGTTTCCTTAATCCTTAAACTATTATGGATTTGTATGGATGGTACTTATTCTTTTTTAACACTCTTTGTACCGTTGATTTTGGTACATAAATTTCCTGTTCTACAGTTCTTACCGATGCACTAGGGTTTTCGTTGATAGCTTGTAAAATGTTTCTGTCGCGATTTTCATTGCCAATATTGCATCCGCTTCTAGGTTGTTTGAAGGCCCCAATGGGGCCTATTGGTTAATTAAATGAACTACGGTTTTTTTAAATTGGATTTTATGAGTCTGCTGTCATTTGGAATACATCTACAAATACCTTGCTGAGGTAATGTCGGCGTTTCTGTTTGACTGCAAGTACAGCGCTAACATGTCAAACTTTTCTTCATTTGAATAGGGCATTTTCAACAAGTCTCGACAATTTGGGTGTCAGATTTATGTTTTTATTGAAAGAAAAGCGTACTACGTATTAAAACACAACTTTGATACTTTGAATTATTTAACGTCAAAGTCAAACCCACTTTTGTTACAAATAAATCATGGCCTCCTTAAAAAATTGAGACTTAACTTTAGGAAGTGTGATATTTCGATGATACTCAAATCTTTTTGCACCGTCATATTGCACAAAACGCAATATAGCGGCCATGAGAAAAATGAAAATTGAGGCGCGTTGCGGGATAACAAAAGACGATGGAGACATGTCGTACACGCCATCCTATTCGTCCTAAAATAACGTCACATTTTGACAGCTGTCAAATTTACCGTTTTACTTGCGAAAAATGAAATCTGACAATTTTCGGTTATTCGCCGATATTTCCAAAACCAATTGACCGATCGTAAATCTGAAGCCAGGTATCGAATGCGCTAAGTTTTCTCTAAAACTTTAACATTTTACTTTTGCTGTAGGCATAATAGGAGCCGAGATCCCTATATAAAGAAGCGAATCTAGGACACAATGTATACTATCATAATATTACTCAAGGTTTGTTATAAAATATAATTCCATTGTAAAATGTAATAGACTAACGCATTCGTTATTTAAAACATTTTTATTAAAAGTCTGGTAACAATGGCACGTAAAAATTGTTACTCACTATTTAGTTTAAGAATATATGTAAAACAGTTGACATTTTGTTAATTAAAATATAGATACAAATTTGATTAGCATCTACTACGCCATTGTGCTTTTGGATATTTCGCTGCCTAAGTAATATTATTTTGTCTAGACAGTATTTCTTTAAAATTTTCAGGCATAATAAAAATGATAAATAAAGTGGTCTGGAAAAGTTTTAGGGATTGTGCTAAATAACAAGTGCTGCTTATTATTATGGACCAATTATTCTTTTTATTGGTTAACCAGAAAAACTTGGGCATTTTTCATTAAATTCTTCGTTTAATTTTTTTTTATATTAAAGTTTGTGTATACTCACAACTTGTTGATGACATTAAAATCAATGTGTAAAAGCAGTTAAAACATTTAAAACGCAAGGTTTTTAAGTAATTTACGGAATCTCACAAAATATTTAAAAACACCATCCATTTTCAACTCAATCATTCAATACCCTTTCTTGATATAGATGAAAATAGCACTAAAAAATGTTTCCTATATTTCCTATGCTTATATAATTTTTATGCTTATAGCATGGAAAGATGAGTTGTATCTGGTAAAATCTTAAGGTTTAAAGATTCGAAGCCTTATGCAGGTTGCTTTTCTTGGACTGACTTTAGTACAAGTATAAAAATGAAATAAAGGAGTTGCTAATTTGTAAAATAAACCTGGGCATATTATGAATATTCGACTTTTTTATTTCTTGTAATATGTTAATATTTGGAAACTTTTTATATTTAATGGCCTCTATACTCACGCCCCAGGGGAACATTTTTCAATTAAGCTATCAACTATCCTAATCTATACTAATAATATATAAAAGAGTTAGTTGACTGCACGCACTCATCACGCTACAGTTCAAACCGCTTGAGGTAAAAGGCTGAATTTTGGCATACAGTTTAATTTTAAGCTATAGAGGTTCGATAAGAAGGGATTTTTCAAAACTCAAATTTCAAGGGGATGAAACCACCCTTTAAATATTACAATATTTTTTATTTAAAAAACTGTCAGTTTTTCGGAAAAACGCTTGAACACGTGTTTTTTAATTTATTTTTTTACATATCTTAAGGATTTTTAAAGATTCATACGGGGTCTTTAAAGGCGTGAAACCACTACTTTAATAATACAATATTTTCTTATTTAAAAACCGGTTAGTTTTTCGAAAAAACGCTTGAACACGTGTTTTTTAATTTATTTTTTTACATATTTCAGGATTTTTAAAAAATTCACACAATGTGTTCAAAGAAATAAAACCATCCCTTAAATATTATAATATATTTTATTTGTTTACATATTTTAATTTTTTTTAAAAAACGAGACAGGGTGTCAAAGGGGCTGAAACCAGCCCTTTAATATTATATTTTTTATTTAAAAAACAATTAGGTATTCGGAAATATACTTGAACACGTGCTTTTTATTTTATTTTATTACATATTTTAAGATTTTTTTTAAATTCATACAGGGTTTTTGAAAAAATCGGGTCATTGATTAATTTTTGCAATCTTTTTCAAACCGTTGTCATAGAAAGCTGAGCTTGAACAAACAACTTGATTTTAGAGTGCAGAGGTTCGATAAGAAGGGATTATACGAAACTCAGTTTCCAGGGGGGTGAAACTACCCCTTAAATGTTTATAGTGGACTCGAAAGTTGTCAAAATAAAACCGCTTTTTGGTTTAAAGAACGAGATATATTAACTCCAAAAAATAGCACAACAGATGAAATAAATCTAGCTTTATTGGAAAAAATTACTGCTCCACAATTAACATATCACTCAATAGATGTAGTTATAGACCAATAAAATGCGTTTAATTATCCTGTTGAGTTCCTACACTCTCTAAACTCTTTAGGAATCCCTCCTCATGAGTTAACTTTAAAAGTGGTGGCACCAGTGACGCTTATTCGAAATTTAAAACCACCAAAATTGTGTAATGGAACTCGGCTACAGGTTAAAACATTACAAAACAATGTAATAGAGTCCACTATTATTTCTTATTATTTCTAGCCCTAGTCTGGGAGAAACAGTTTTATACCACTTATACCTTTAATTCCGTCAGACTATCCTTTTCAGTTTAAACGTGTACAGTTTCCTTTAAAGCTTTGTTTCGCCATGACAATTAACAAAGCTCAAGGGCAATCCTTAAGTAGAGCTGGAGTAGACTTACGCTACGATTGTTTTTCCGTGGTCAACTCTATGTCGCATGCTCTAGAGTAAGTTCGCATAGTAGCTTGGCTATTTTACAGCCAGATAATGCAACAACAGACGTGGTTTATAAAGAGGTACTCAAACGAGGCGATTTAAGTACCTCTTTACATACCTTTCATTATAGTCATATACGCGAACAAAGTCTTATATAATATTTAATGATGTAGCCTAGCTGGAGTTCCTCTAAGCTGCCGACAGTGTTGCTAGTATTTTAGTTGATAGATAGAATTAGGCAAAGGATAAATATGAAATTACCTTATATTAAAATTTCATCCTTATCAAGATGGGCTATATTGTAAAGATGTTTGCTTAATTTTCCAATCAGAATTTCAAAATCACCAGATGCTGAAATATCTGTGAACCTACCAAAAAACTCACAACTAATATATTTTCTGTTTTATGTACCTATTTATATATTTATTAACTGGGTTTTTATGTACACCTAAAGTGTATATTTATCATCACTTAAGTTATAAAAATTAGGGTTCAAAATAGATCACTCTTAGAAAATATGGTTTCCTAACTCCTGCACTTCCTGTATTTTGTAGTACAATAATTATTATGTGTAGTATTATTTAGAACTTATCCCCCCCCCTATTCACTAAAAAGGTTTAAAAGTTAGACCAGTTGTTAGTTGCCATGGTACTTAAAACACTAATGTTATGTTTGCCTTATGTCACTGTTATTTTGTGATTGTGACATTTATAAAAATTATTTGTTCAATTATTGAAAATGTCATCTTAAACCTATAACTGTCAAGTTAGACCTGGTCTAAATTTACACCTCTTTAGTGAATGTATGGCTATTTTTACTATATATGTTATTACGCGTAGGTTCAATTTTTTGTATTTCATGGCAGTTTTTCTATTGTTGAGGGTGAATTTATAACAGAAAATTGTTTAACCTTTATGAAACTACTTCCTTTGTATAATGTTTTTCTGTTATACATATGTTTAATAAATATAAGACCAAAATGATAACTCATTTGTTTTTGAGAGGCCTTTTAAAAATAAAAAATTACTAAACAAGTAAGCTATTTGAATTTATATTATTTGAAAGAAAGCTTTTAAAAATTAACATGCCAAAGTATAGTTCTGAAATCCACCATGACAAATCACGACTTTATTTAAATATATTAAAAAGATAATTACTAGGAAACTAAATATTGTTACCTAGTAATATCCAGTTGCTAATTATATATCACATTATTGTCATTAAGCAGTGTCACTCAATATCAGAAAGTTGAATTTAATTATTTCCTTTTCATTTTGCTCCACTAAAATTGTAAGTCTGTTAAATGATTTGATTTGAAAAAGGCCATTGTGAAAAGAAGGAAAACCAGCATACTCGTAAAAGGGAGGTAAAAAAATCACCCTCCGAGATTTTTTCAAATTTTTATGTTTCAGGGTCCCTAGATGCCGAAAAACATGTTTTCTCAATTCCGCCGGTCTGTCTGTCTGTAGGTCTGCCTTTTCGCCGAGTAGCTACAAAGCTACTTATCCGATTGACTTCAAATTTTGGTCAGGTTTGGGTTTATATGGGAATGACCTGGTTACATTTTGGTAAAGATGGAATATAATATATATATATATATATATATATATATATATATATATATATATATATATATATATATATATATATATATATATATATATATATATATATATATATATATATATATATATATATATATATATATATATATATATATATATGGGAATGATCTGGTAACATTTTGGTAAAGATGGAATATAACACAACAAAATGGCGGCCTAGTGAAATGTGAAATTATATATCTAATTTATCTCAAATTTTTCACAAAAATCAAGTATTATGTAGGAATCACCTGATAAAATGTTGGTACGAATCCAAGATGGCGAAACAAAATTGCGGCTTAGTAAAATATTTCAAAATTCAACCTGAAAAATTACTTAAGGGCCTGATTTCAAATTATATGCCATAAATACTTGTGGTGTAGAGATGAACTAGTAAAACTGTGGTACTAGTTCAAGATGGTGACCAAATGTCAGCTAAATAAAATATTTGTTCTCGTGAAAAAGTCGCTCTCTCAAGTTTTACATATATTCATGTTATAGAGTCTCTAGATGCCAAGAAATATGTTTTATCAATTCCATCGGTCCGTCTGTCGGTTTTTCTGTCTCTTTGTCAGTTCACGGCATAGCCTAAAAACTACTTACCCGAACTACTAATTTTAGTCAAAAAGTAAGAATTATATGAGGACGACCTGGTAACATTCTGGTAAAAAAGGCGGCCTACTGAAATGTTAAAAAACTATTACAAAAAACTATTTATCCAATTTATCTCAGATTCTGCACAAATATCAAGTATTATGTAGGAATCATCTGGTAGAATGTTGGTACGAATCCATGATGGAGGAACAAAATGGCGGCTTAGTAACATGTATCAAAATTCAGCCTGAAAAACTCAATTGTGTGCCATAAATAATTGAGGTATAGAGATGAACTAGTAAAATTGTGGTACTGATTCAAGATGACGAAACAAAATGGGAGCTAAATAAAATATCTGAAATCGTGAAAAAAATCATCTTTTGAAGTTTTACATATCTTCACGTTTTAGCGTCCATAGATGCCAAAAAATATGTTTTAAAATATTTAAAAAATCAACCTGAAAAAACTACTTACACTACTATACTATTAGATTAATACGTATAAAATACTGGGAAAGCATTAAGTCTGATATAGAAATAAAATGGTAAAGCTGTAGTACGAATTAATGACAGCGGAACAAAACTGTGGACAAATAAAATTTTCAAAAAATAAACGTAAAAAATCTTATTCAATTGACTTTAAATTGTGCAGACAAATTAAATGTGACATAAAGATAAACTGGTACAAATTCAACATGACGTAACAACATGAAGGTGTGTATTAATAAAATTACTTTTTATTGAATTTATATCAAATTGTGCCCAAAAATCAAGTGTGGCACAGGTAGTATATGATCTAACAAAATGGCGACGAATAAAAGTGTTTTTAATCAGTATTAATATGATTCAGTGTTCCGATCTCGTGAAGTGAAGATCCCTGAAGATGCCTCGTGCAATCGAAGACGAAACGTCGGAAATTCCATTTTGACCCTGTCTAATAGCAAGAACCATGATTTCTCGATTGACCACAGCGGTGAAAGCTTTCGTTCTATATTACTTGTATGTATGTGTTACTAAAATGACTATGAACTAAATAAAATTGGGTTACACTTCACTATTCCTAATAAAAGAAAGATTTATAAAGAGAGAAGTTCCGGGTAGAGGTAATTAACCGATTTTTTGACATGTCATGATCAAAATAGTAAATTTTATTTTAAATCCTAGAGTGCTATGAACCATCTAAAATCCTTAAATTATTGCTAAATGATAATTAAAAACTCTAATTTGGCAAATATATTCAATATTTTAGTTTGTATGCACCTTCAACATGCAAAAATCCATTTTACTTAAATAAATCAGTTTTATTAGATGCGAACATAGTGGGCCACTGTATTCAATAAATTGCTCCATTTTTTCTCTAAAAAACTATATACATAACGCCTATTTTTAATTAATAATCTAGCTAAAATTTAAAATTCAACTTTTCAATAAAACTTTTTCCTACATTTTCTGTTATTTTAGAAAAAAACAGCAGGGATGATTTAAAATTATATGTTTATATAGTTAACTTTAAATACATCATATTAAAAGAAATATTATACGTATTATACGTATCGTGGACCTATTGCTAATAAAGAATACGCTGATGTAGTTTTCACTCTCTGTATTTACCAAATCTGGAGTTCTATATGAAATTATGTGGTGACAAATACAAGAATAAAATAATATTAAATAAAAAATAAAAATCTGCAGCACCAGTTTTTTTCCCTACTTCGTATTTAAATATTAGGTAAGAATCTTAGAACTTACAGTTTGTATTTTACATTCGCAAGATCTAAACTATATTGATTTAGACAGTTACCCCCGTATTCACTAAAAAGGTTTAAGAGCTAGACCAAGTCTAGTTGCCATGGTACTCAAAGCTCTTAGTTCGCCAGTTATGTTCTGCTTATGTCACTGTCATTTTGTAATTATGATATTTGAAAAATTATTTGTTCAATTGTTAAAAATGTCATCTTAAACCTATAACTGTCTAATTAGACGTGGTCTAAATTTAAACCTCTTTAGTGGGTATGGGTGTAACATTTTAATTTTTTTACCAAATCTGCTTTTCAACCTATTCTCATATTTCGAAAAAATTAAGTTATTTACCACCCCACAAAACAATAATGTTCCACTTTCAAATGTTATTTTCGAATAGTCTCATTTTTAATTAACATTATCTGTTCGTTCCAATTTTATTGCAAACACACTTAGCTGACCATGGTTTATTATTACTAACTATTTGTTTTCTGAGAGTATACAAGTATTTCCAAACTCCCATCGTCAAAGGGGCAAGCGGCGCACTTTTAGATTTATGTCCTGAACGCCCCCTACAAAAGATTCTGAACTGAGAATATATGAGCAAATGATATCTGGAAAAGTATAGTCGTTTGTTTTTTGACTATTTTCTACGGTAAAGCGTTTACTCAGAGCTACATATCATACACATCATGACAGGAAACAATTTTCAAATTATGTATAACATTATTTATTTGTTACATTTTTTGGGACCAGATCAAAGCATTCCATAATTTTCAGGAAACATTACCTGAAATGCTATTTATTCGGGTGTTATTAAAATGTTAAATATGACGGTTGTTTCCATTACATTAATATTACATACATTTGTGTAATTTTGTTGAAAAATATAGGATGGTAACATTACTGTCAATAACAATAACCAAATATATTTTATGAACGGCTGCCTCTTATCAGCAATTTATAGCCATATAATAATTTAATATAAACTACGCATTATTATAGTCGAATCGATACCAGGTTCGCATCAAGATGTTTACCGCGTATTTAAATTCCACCTTAAAAATTGTATAAATTTTCACCTTTATACTTGTGAAAATTTTAATAACCCAGCCATAGTAGAAATTAAAAATTTAATATATTGATACGGCTAAACAAAAAAAACATGGACTTTTCTAAGACATAGCAGTACATTACTTAGGCAACTACGACTCACATCTTATTAATATTTAATGTTTTGGTTAGATATACTAATACAAACATACGATTTTTCTTATTGTCATTATTATATTGCAACAGCAAGTCCCTAGACAGCAAAAAATTTGTATTCGCATTTTCGACCATTTTTTTGATAATCTCTGTTCATAGCTTACACATCCCAAGTAGCACTTTTAGTCACGAATACGTCATTGTTGTCGCAAGTATTTTCATTGAAGTAACCTGACCTTGGTGTCGCTACGCTCTGTTTAAGCTGAGATTACGTAGTCATTACCAAAACGGGGAACAATCTCAGGGTAACTATTTCGTGAATAACATGTAACTGTGACTTTGACTATTACGTTGATAGTGCGGAATTGTGTAGTTCCAGTTAAGTAACTACTACTAATGACTAATCGTCACTTCCTTGTTTCTGTCTTTATTTAATCCGTTTTAAAAATATGTATGGTACGTTTTAATATAAGCAAAACAGTTATGGCGACTACAAACACTCAAATTGGGAATATGGTGTAGAGTGTATAGAATACGTTATTGGTATTTGAGGTAGGATACATGCGTTTCACTTAGTTTTCTGGCTATGCTAAAGACCTAAAATTAAAACGCAGGCAATTTCTCTAGTGAATATGCTGATGATAGTCGTAAAAAATTTACGCGCCTTTAAAATTCGTTAATTTTCAATACATTTTGGTCAAATATATTGGCCAATTTAAATCTCAAAAATGTAATTTTGGACTTTGGTTTAAATAGTAATTATCATTAAATATCTTATTATAAAAAGTGATTGTTTTTGTAACGTAATGTTTAATTTGTATGCATTTTTAATCTTTATACTTACAAGAACAAACATCATAGCCGAATATTTATAGGTTAGATGTATAGGTTAGATGAAAATAAACAATGGCGTTCTATTGGACTTTTACTTTCAGGTTGGCTGCATTTCTTTACTGAGAAAATTACTTAACACCAAGTGTCTACGACTGCTCCCATACGCTTTTATAGTTTTGGATTCTTTAAATACGCAACTGTCACTTATACCCAATTACTTTGAAGTCTACTAGTTATGTACAAAATTCCCATTAATCCCTTTCTATATATTATTACCAAGCGTTGACGATTTACGAACATTCCGCCGGTTCTTTAAAATTTAATGCGTTGTGTCGTTCAATGCGGAGAGTTGCGGTACTTGAGGCACTACTATAATTCTGCCATCTATCATAACCCTTTGTTTCGTTTTTATTTTTTGTTTCCTTAATATAAGGCTTTAGGTGGTTTTGTTCGGGTATCACATAACCAAGTTGAGATATTTTTAATTTTCTATAAAATAAGCTACTTTTTTTTCTTATTGTATGTGAAGCCATCGTGAACCTTTTTAACTTGTTACTCGTAGACGATAACACAACATATACACAACTAATTAATAGCTGTAGACCGAATTACAATGACTTTATAAAGACAACAGTGGCGATAATAGAAGCCCACCCGCCAAATTGATACAAAATTTCTAAAGGTTTAAATCAAAGCACCCATATTACCGTTAGTTTTTCGCAAAATATGGCCAAATTAATTTACTTTTATATTGACAACCTCTGGCGGCGTCAGTTATAAATATATAGGGTTATGTTATATTTAGATTTTTAACAAATAAAAATGTTTGTGCAAGCGATTAATGAGAGTTGTCTGCCAAGTGAATTTAGTAATGTAATATGTACTGAAGAAAGAGTACAAAATAAAGTTTCATTTATGCTAATCTTAGAAAGCTTCTACCTCAAATTGAGGTGCTGAATAAAGTAAAACATATACTAAGACATGAAACAATATTGTCTCTTACAGCAAAATAAAACCAAAATATAATAATGTGCAATAGTTAATAACTTTTCTTGGAATAAACTTAATCTTAAAACATTTACGGTCATAGTCATTTACACATTCATCACTAACACTTTATAACTACAAGCTAAAAACAGGTGAACCAGGCTTAAATACATTTCTCTATATGGCTAATGACTGAGAACTTCTTGTTTGAATCAATATTGATTTTCATAATCACAAACACCAATAAAATGAGACACTAAAACAACAAACCTCGTAAGAAACCCACGTAGGCGAAAAGTAAACAAAGCGATTTTAGCAGCAATATGGCCGAACCAATCAAAAATTGGTTACTCTATTGTTGCCACTGTCCTTATAAAATTACCGACCGAATCTCGCAACAGCGCCCCGTAACTCCGGAACCTCAACAACAAGAGGTAATAGTTTACTTGTAGTAAATAATTACTGTAATTCTTACTTCTAAGTTGCAACAGAAGAATAACGACTGATAATAGCCAGTTTAAAATAGCAGTAGACGATAACTTTTTCTACTCTCGTTTTACTTTATAGTAATACGTTATAGAAGTACATTTGGAACGTAATGGAGTAGTCTCTGCGAAGTTCAAGAAAATGCTTATACTTACAAGTTATAATTTAACAGATTAGAAACAGTAACTTTGAATAATTACTATTATGTCACGGAAAAGAAATGATGACCTCGGAGTCAACTCCTTAAATAGTTGCTTGGCAGTAGTTATTATATAATTACTTTACATGAAAAATTACTATAAAGTATTATTCGCAGTACCAAATATATATATAATACTTAAAAACGTGTAACCCAAAGTGTTTGTTGATATATAGAAGGAGTATCGATAATAAATACGTAAAAACTCTTAAAGAGTAGTAGTGGAAACAGTTGTAGCTACTTTAGTGCTAGCTAGGATTACTAATTCAATTGACTGTAAACTTTGCGCACACACCTAATATATTATAAAGAAGAATTAATTTGTTCATTCAACGTCAATACAAGAATGCGATGATCCTAGAATATGGCCTGCAATGTCGCGGGTGAAATAATCTATTTATGTCAACCGATCTTTTTACCAAATACAATGTTAAAAAAAATTGCTGAAAAGCTACAGGCGCAATAGATCTTAGCCAATCCTTATCAAATAAAAATAACTCAATTCGTTTTATTATTTCTTTTTTAAGAATAACCGATGCAGAGCTGTGGAGGCAATTTCAAATAATAAATTAGCTAAGAGTACGTTGAAATATCTGTTGGGGCTCCCCATGACGAGAGTATCTTGCGACAAATTCAAAAGTCCGATATATACGTTATGTGTTATCTGATGTTACATATTTCTCTCTCGAGGGAGTCATATAAATATTTAATTGCCAAGCAAACATTGGCATTTCTCCAATTTTGAATAGCACCCGAGGATAGAATACACAGCTTGACTTCCTTAGACGGAAAAGAAATATGGTATATTTTGCATATGAATAGAAAACATGAATATATCTGAAATCGATATCTCAAACGTAATACCGCAAAATTATTTTTAAATCTTTGTTTAAAAATTGTTTCATATTAAAATGTAAAGATAATTGTTTGAGGAACTGATAGAGAACAGACAATTTTAAATGTGATATTTAATTAAACTTGAACCATCTGAGGCAGATTTCTACCCTAAGTAAAATTATTTTCTTTTTTGGGCCACCACTTCGATTATGCATAATATATATATATATATATATATATATATATATATATATATATATATATATATATATAGCGTTAGAAACTCATTTTTTAAAAAAGGCTTAAAATAGGAAAATAGGGCGTGTCCTAAAAATCATGAACATGATACAACTTTATTTATTTAAATTAAAATTCATAATTTATATTATCTATTTTGATTTTACGTATAGTTTCAAATTTCTTCTCATGTGAAATTTCTTAACCCAAAAAGAACTTTTTATTAAATAAAATGTAGTACCATCATGCTTAGGAATAAAAAATAGCAAAACACTAGTAGAGGAGATTAAAAAAAATACACTGTGTCTTAAAAATCCTGCAGTTGGTCCTCAAAATGTTGTACCACCAGATTAAGGCTAAACTTAAAAAAAAATAATTCCCAAACAATATTATATTTTACCTTAAAATAGGTCAATAACTCTCCTTTAATAACTCAATAATTTCAATCATTTTTAACTCGAATATGCTTGCAAAACGTATTGCAATAGATAATAGAAATATCATGTCAATAGATAGCTTGTACAAGAGAAAGAAAAACTAAATCTGTATTAATTCAGCCAATACTTGGTAGGAATCCATAACTACGGTATATGGCACTAAGTAAAAAAATAAAAAAACAATTTTTACTTAAAACTTCTACTATATTAAATACTTAGTGCCATATATCCTAGTTATGGATTTCTACCAAGTATCGGTCGAATCAATCCAGCTTTTAAAAAAGCTTTAGTAAGTTTCTTGGTACTTCAAATTTCTATTGAAGTGTACCATCTGTAAACAAAATTTATGCTTTTTCACTCAATGTTCAAAAAATTGTGTTTTTCCAAAATACATGAAGGCAATAAGAATAACGTAGCGAAATAAGGCACCGAAGCCTTATCCAAGTGGTTAACCAAAGGGAAGAAGACGCAGTATCAAAAAAGGAGATATTTTAAATGTTTACTTAAAAGTTGTTCACACTGAATTGTTGCATAGGTTGCATTTCACGGAATTTCTTGTTTTGGATAGGGATACTAGAGAAAAGTAAGTAATATTACTTATTCATAAGATATATTTAATTCAGACAAATAAATTATATTCACGTATTTTAAATTCTAACAAAAATAAACCAAATCCTAAAGATCATACATTTTTTAACACATTTAAATTTATCCAATACACATTTCACAGATAAAAATTTGCTGGAAGAAGTTTTTGAATTTAACTTACAACATAATGTTTCTCTTAAGCATTTAGAAATACTAGGAGTTGAAATAGAATTAGCACTTAGTCAGTTGCTACATAACATTAGCAAAAGATATGAAGCCACTACATTAATTAAAAAAAATGTTTTACAAAAGCTGATAAAGGTAATACTGACAAAAAAAAATCTTTTTTGGCTTTTTCGCAACTGAATAAAAATATTTAACTTTAAATCAATTGAAGCAAATATTTAATATAATTACATACCTCAACATGTAGACTAGTCTGTCTACGAAACGTTCCGTAGTTCTGTTAAATTTGTTGATTTAACCATAAAAAGAGAAAATAATAAGCATATTTTTTTTGTTTTTTACAAACTAATACACACTGATACAACTACACATTACATTTCATGTCATCTAATTCAACATACGCTAGATTGATTACATTACCCCTAAATAAACACCAGGATTTCCAAAATGAACTTAACTTAATTAAACAAATTGCAATAAATAATGGTTTTAATCCAAATATGATAGATAATATATTAAACGGAAAAAGTTATAAAAAAGCTATCTATCTGTTCAGTTTCCCCTTAAAAGACCCTTCCACTAATTACATGTATTACGTACCATGGAAAAACCAGTAACAAAATAAACAATTTTCTAAAAGAACTAAATGTGAATGTAGCATATAAAACCAATAATTCCTTAGGCAAATTCATAAAAAATAATGAATCAAAAACATCTTCGAATAATAAATCGGGTATCTATAGCTAACAGAAGTTTCTACTAAAGATAAATGAACATTATAAATGCTTTGTCAAGGGGTATAATATGCTTCTCATTTAATTAATGATTTCAATAAAAATTTTAATGTTTTTCATACAGAAAAGGAACGCATAAAATTAAATTTACTATAATCTTAAGAAATAAACAAACTTAAATACATAGGTCTATTACTTAACGAAGTTTTAAATACAGAAAGAAAGTCATAAAATTAAACACACAGGTCTATTAGTTAACGACAAACTGACCTGAACAATTCGCCTCTTATAAATAGTTTATGTTAATATAGATTTTGGTAAATATGAAGAACCTATTGAAAAAAGGTTTTGTTCGTTCATTTTATCTGTATCACCCGAGGAAGTTTTAAATAAAAAATGTGTTGCCATATATTTTAAAAATTAACGCCTTAAATTTATTTTTAAAATTCGTTCTACATTCCACCTTATATTTGTCACGTTGTCATAGATGTGACGTCGCAAGTTTTGAATATCGAGGCTCAAATATATTTCAGAAATGTCTTAAAAACTGGCATCGATTAGAGAATAGATAGTTAATGGCTTTGAAATATTACTTATTTTAACACTTAAACTTTTTAAGTTAATTTCTTAAATTTCGGTATTTGGCCGCCCCCCAGAAACGGTCGCCTCGGGCAGTAGCCCGTTTTCACCTGTTGTTAAGACGGCCCTGAGAGAAACAAGGAATTCTTTTGGTTGAAAAAAATTCCAGAGGTTTTTCCAAAGATATATTAGTAACTAATTTTTGGGTTTTGAACTTGCAGTAGGTAGCCCTACTTTTACTCAATATTTGTACTAAATTTTATTTTAATATTTATAATGGTAATTCAAATCGGACTTTTCAACTCATAGTTTATCAAACCGTCATAATGAAATGTATAATACATTTTAGGAAAAATATGTTAAAGGATTATTAGAAGTTCTACTACTGTACCACAAATAAGTTATTATTAAAACACTACCTTTATTGAATGCGTAGGAAAAAATGGAACAAATGCGTGGCCTTCAAATATTCCAGATATAATTCTAGTGAATTTTAATTTTTGCAATATGTTGTCCGTTGATATTGTATATGTTTTAGATTTTATATAACTTAATATTATGAACCAAAACAACAGAATTCAGCCTAACTTTTCTCTTTATTAGGTTGTTTGTTATAAAGTAGTGACCTCTACCAGAACTTGCCTAAGTGACGAACACAGTAAGATAGTACGGAGGTATAGAGAATAGACTAGTGTTGATATATTTATATTGCACTAACCGAAAAAAGGGTTTCATCTTATTAAAATTTAAAATTTATTTGTTATTTTCGACTTTTTGCCATGGCATGTCGAAAAGTTGTAAGACAGTTAAATTTGTAAAAAACTAAAGAGTTTTCTCCATAAAAATAAAGCAATAAATACATTAGTGTCGTCTAGTACGTGTCTTAAATGTAACTATTTTGTTAAAAAATATGGTTTTTTGTTCGGAAAATGGTCAATGTACTCATATTTGTTTTACTTATGAGATATCTCAATTGTTTAAAATATAAGTATGTATAACATTACCAAATTATTATTGTCGCAAGGTATGTATTTTCTAACATAAAAAATATGTAATAGTGTCCGTGCTTATGTTCTTGTTTTTTAATTTTAGTCTTGTAGCCTGATGATGCGACCTAGGCGCGAAACTGGTTGCTGATATAATAAAAAATTTGAGTAAATTAAAATTTTCTTCTTTTGCGTCTACTACTTGAAAATCACCATCCAAATATGGACATTCACATTCAAGAAATGAAAAATTTAGGTGGACACCTAAAAAATTAAATTTGCGCATTTGGCCTGGATAATGATTAAACATATTAAAAATACTTTGTTAGATTCAACTAAAGAAACCTTCCTTTCAGAGAAAATGCTAAAATTATTTTCAAACTATTACTACAAATAAGATCCCTAAATATTAATTTAATAACAGAATTTATTGTTAATGTCAGAAAACGTTATGATATAAGGCAAGCCCAAGGAAATTATTTAATCCATAAAAACAATTACTGAGCATAAATAAAAGTAAAATACCAGAAACGAATACCTTTTAGAACTTAAACTAGAAAACGAAATTGTAATAGTCTTACGGTTAAATAAAAATAGAAACTATTTGGCGTGTTTAAGCAAGAGAAGCAGTAAACCGGAAGTTGGAATAACAGCCAAAAAATAGAGAATACAACTGGTCTCAGAATACGAATTACCTCAAGTAACCCATTGCGCTGAAATGCCTCCAGCTGCAGAGGAAATAATAATGCATTTGTTTGTATGTTGTACTTAAAAAGGCCAAATTTAGCTAATTTTAAAAACACCGCAAGCGTTTTTCTTCTATAATCCTGGCCACTGAAATTTAATTAGTTCTTTTCCGTTAACTAAATAAACTTCTACATAAAGTAAGCTGATAATTCATAAAAATTGCATTTGACATTTTAATTATACTTGAATCATTTGGTCACTCGATACTATAGCTTATGACATATTTATTAACTATAACTTTTTTAGTATTGCTATTGTTTTTTGATGTATTGAGCTTATTTTCAGACTAATTTTACACAAAAAAGTTCAAGTCGATAAATGTGATCATGTTATTTTGAATTTAAATTCAAAATTCGAGCAATACATTCAAAAGTATTAGGAATCAATTGGAATATTAATTAATATTGCAATATCCGCATAAAATCTTCCTCGCCAAACTAATGTGTTATTTCGATCATTTCTACCTGTGTAACCTTTAGATTGGTCTGTAATTGACATATCACATAACAAAATCTAGAGAAAATCAACAACAGGTTTTGACTGAATGCAACGCAGGTATAACGATTTACCTGTGCGATATTGTTGTTATAGCATACCGGGGAGCGACCTTGCCAAATCTAAGTTTTCCCTAAGTTTAGAGAAATTATGCACAATCTAGCAACATCGCATGAGGGTGTCTGGGGGATGATCCCTATGTGCAAAGTAAGACCGCATAGAATTTCAAATTCCACCATACCTCGTAGTCGGTAAAGTGTCAGCTACTTATTGAAGGGCCCCTGTATGCAGGAATTATGCCTTCGCTTCTAATACTCTCTATACCCGATGTTTCTAGAAAACACCAAATGTACGAAACGTATATATATATATATATATATATATATATATATATATATATATATATATATATATATATAGGGTGTCCACGAACAACCCCTACAAAATGAAAGGGGTGATTCTATATAAAATAAAACATGAACAAATTTTCATATTAATCTAGGTCCGGAAATGCTTCGTTACGGAGATACAGGGTGTTGAATTATAAGTTTTATTTTATTTTTTGTTAAATATCTGTTGCAAATAATTAAATTTTCTCACGAAATTCGGTATTCGGGGTATTGTTTGGGCGAGGAATCATAATTGGGTAATAGATTTCATGTGACACTTAGAGGACGCTTCCTACGCTACTATTATTTATGTAAATTTGCCCTAAATATTATTCTTGTACCTTTTCTAAGCAAAAAAGCTATATTTACTCAACAACGCTAGAGGCAACCATTCTCGAGCAAATTGCAAGTTTATGCGGTGAATCAAGGAAAACAATTTTTTTAATAATAATAAACTAAGTTGTGTTTATTTCAAGACAATACAAAATTAAAGATAAGTATGAATTATTCTAGACTATAATAAATACTCCACGTGATGACGATTAGTTTGAAAGCATAATATAACTCTTTTTTTTAGAGATCGTCTGATACGTCTATAAATATTCTGCATCTGTCTGAACTCACTGCAGGCATTTTGAATTATTGACCAGAGCTGCTCACGCGTTTATATTGAAACGGAGTACACATGGCATTTGAGAAAACCCCATATATAAAAATCACAAGGATTTAAGTCTGGCGACCTAGCTGGCCATTGAACTGGTCCGCCTCTACCAATCCATTGATTTTCCTGTCTGATCCAGATATTAACGCACATTTCAACTAAAATGAGTAGGACACCTATCGTGCATAAACCACATGGCTTGCCGAATATTTAAAGAAACTTCCTATAAAAATGTGGGTAAAATATTCTGAAGAAAATGTAAATACTCTTCCCCTGTTAGTCGACCTGGCAACTCAACAGGTCCAATTAGGTTGTTGTTTACAATACCAATTCACACACTAATACTAAACCTATGTTGATGTTTTGTTTCTTTCACTTATAGCTTAGCTTCTTCGAATTCCTCAACTAAAATGGGATGCCTACCCGTTTCATTTTTTTTTTTTTGGAGACACCAATCTACGTTGTGCCGCTCGAGCGTTACACTGAACTTCCCCGTAAATTAAATGCATATCTGCATATTTTTAAAAAATTTAAATTAAAATCTTACTTTCAATTAAATCAAATTATTAATATGGCAATAACAATTTTGTCAAAAATGACACTTGTGTTTATTATTGTTAATAACGGTTACCTAGCATTGTTGAGTAAGTATACCTTTTTTTATGAATAAATACACTTTCTTAAGCAAAAAAGTATACTACGTTCTCTACAAAAAAAAAGAATTACATTATGCCTTCAAACTAACGGTCATCACGTGGAGCATTTATTATAGTTTAGAATAATTCATACTTATATTTAATTTTGTATTGTCTTGAAATAAATACACCTTAGTTCTTTATTATTAAAAAATTTGTTTTCTTTGCATCGACGCATAAACTTGCAAATTGCTTGAGAGCGGTTACCTCTAGCTTTGTTGAGTAAGTATAGCTTTTTTGCTTAGAAAAGGTACAAGAAGTGCATCGCCAAAAAAGTTAGAGGAAATTTACTAAATAATAGGAGCGTATGTAGCACCCTCTAAGTGTCAAATCTAATACCAAATTATGATTTCATACCCAAAAGATACCTCGAATGCCTAATTTCGTGAGAAAATTTTATTATTTTGGGCGAAAGTCGGCTATCAAGACAAAACTTGGGCTCCTAAAATTTGCTGCCATACTTGCTCAAGAACCTTAAAAGGGTGACTACGGCATACTCACAAGTTTATGGAGATTTTTGTGCCAATGAATTGGGGGGAAACTCACACTCATGTTGATGATTGCTATTTTTGCTTAACAAAAATCTAGGTCTTTTCTAGTAAAAGCAAACATAAAATTATCCATGAGATCTGTACTTAATGACGATTCTAAGCCTCCAGAAAAATACGAAATCGGATGGTAAACTAGATTATTTTGAGCCAAAAGCCGGTGTAGATGAAGACGATTATGAATATACTAGCAGTAAAAAGCCCAATTTTATATCCTAGAAAAAGTTCAAGGATCTTATTATGATTTGAATCTTCTTAAATTAAAGGCATAGCTGCTTGGGCTTTAGTAACTGTGGAATCTTTGACAAAAAAGACTGAAAATTTCCAGGTGTTGAGAGTTTTTTTTTTCAATAGCGGCTTAATATACTGTCATGATATTCTGGATTTAATGAACGAACTTGGCCTATCCTGTAAACTGACCCAGTGGCGACTGTTTATTTACTCTTCGTAAATAAGTCCAAAGACAGTTTTGCTGTTTAATGCAAACAAATAACCATTTGTTCCCATGGGTCACGCTGTAAATGAGAAAGAAACTTATAAGAACGTATGTATATTACTTCAAAACATAAAATACGATGATCCTAAATCCTGAAATATATGTGACATTGTAAAAGTTGTTGCACTGCAAAGTGGCTACACCAAATATTCCATCAGAAAACCACATTATGTCGTTAAAGAATGACCGTTACGTAAAAACACTGTATCCGGCCTTGAAAAACGTCCTTAATGAACCCTTAGTAGAGTAACAGTAAATTTATTTACCTCTTCTACACATAAAACTAGGGCTTATAAAAAAATTGTTTAAGCCTTAAATAAGGAAGAAAATGCCTTTTTTTTATTTGAAAGTGTACACTTTCAAGAAAAAAAATGGGGCGTGAACTGCCTTCAAAAATGTAGGTTACAACTTCCTAGATAACAACAAAAATTGAACGCGTTTTAGATGAAATTTCAGCTACGATGTTTAAATATAGCTTCTCTCCATTCCTGACAGTTTTGTTGTCCGAAAAACCGTCTACAACCAGAACACAGTTGGACAGTTAACTACTAGGGACCCGGAATTCAGGGGATTTTCGTTTTCCCTTGCAAGTTTTTGGGCACAACTCCCCAATTTTTTGGTGATTGAAGATTAGCGAACGTAACACACTACGAATTGCTCCAAAGCATGTCCTCTATGCAGACAGAATCGGGGCTCCACTTCTTTCGCAGACCCCTGTGAGCCCTCGAAAGTAAAACCTGGTCAATTAAGAAATCATGGTTTACTGAACATGTGTGTTCCGATCGCGTGAAGTAAATATCCCTGAAGATGCCTCGTGTAATCGAAGGCAAAACGTCGGGCGATAATTCCACTTTGAGATAGTTTAATCCCCAGAACCATGATTTCTTCACCCTCTGTTTCATTTAATGCAAAACATTACAAACAATTTGAATTTGAATTGAAAATAGCCTGGCAATTACACAAGATTATCAAACATTAACCAAATAATTTACAAGAAGCAAAGTGCAAAGCACACAAAAGACATTTTTAAAAGATATTTTTGCAGTACAAAATGGAAACATAGAAACAACTATTCCGCTGTCTAATACCATGACTGGCATTGAATTACACTTTTGAATCCTGGCTTGAACTGCGGCATTGCAGGCCGTGTTCCAGAGAGGGAGGAGGGAATTAAAATATATTAACATAGTTCCGCAGTATTAACTTTTTTTTTGTTTTTGGTGAAATATACCGAGAAATTTAATGTTTTGTATGTATTTTTTGATACAACTTGACATAACGATAATCCTTTTCCACATTCCGGTGTCAGGACCCCAAATTTAATTCTCGAAACAAGCCCCAAATGTTATTGGTACTCCACTGATACAACCCTTGTTTTCTATGCGCAAATTAAAAAAAATACAGAAAGAAATAGATGATCATAAGTTGAATCTATTGGAGTCTTGATATAGCGTGTAACAAAAATAAGGAAACGGCGAAATATCTCAGATACCGCTTACCTGAATTTAATGAAAATATGTACAATTAAGTATAAACTTATGCCTCGGATCCAATAGCGAGTCCGCATTCCTGCCAAACTTTTTTTTAATGGATTACCCTATATTATATTACTTTTTTAAAATCTGCGTTAAATGTTCATAGCTTTTTATTAAAGTCAACAGTTTTTGCGAAATAAGGGTCTAATATCAACAATTTAATGTGTACTTTTATTAAAATTCTTCGTCACAAAAGGTTACCTGATATGTTTGACAATGTCAGTTTTGTTGATTTACAAAAATGGATCGTTTAACTAAAACCTGACCTAAAGAACCGATATTTAAATTATAATGGGTTATGTGGAGAGAATGCGAAACCTGCAAGATGTTTGTAACATTTTTAGTGACAAATATCCTAATGGAATCCAATTACTAAATCTACCGTAAGTAAAATTAACAAAACATATCGTGAAACTGGAAAGGTAAAAGATGCTGTACGTTCTGATAGATCGGAAAGCACTCATTCCTCATTTTCCTACCAAAATACTAGAAAGAGAAAGCAGCGTGTTAGCTTTAAAAGTAGGTTGTTAAAATCAACGGAAACAATACAATACAAAAAAGAATGAATGAAACTAAGTAAGGTGTTTAAAATGTTGTCTATTTGCTTCCTCACAATAGGCCAAATACTGTGGGAAATTTTTTAATACATTAAAAAGTATGCTAGTCTCCTAGATTCGTCTATATTCAATTTCTATTCTTTTCTTTAAATCCTCGAGGTCATTGGCCTTACTTTTATACACCATGTTTTTAAGGTACCCCTACGTCCAATGCATCTTCCAATAAAACATTGTCTAAATATTTCCGAACATTTCGAGCAAAATGCGGAGGAGCACCATCCTGGTGAAACCATATTTGACCATTTGATGCACGATTACCTGAAAAATCAAGTTCAAATACTTAATACAGCAGGTAAAATAAAGAACTTACGGTTATTTGGAAATAGTCCTGCAATAACTGGGACAATTTCGGTCCTTAAAAGATTCAATTCTCCATTTAAAGTATCTTCCATGAAGAAAGAACCGCTTATTTTTTCACCCTTTATACCAAACCAATCATTTATCTTTTGGGGTATCCACGTATCCAATGTGGATTTTCTCTGGTCCAATGTCAATAATTATGCCTGTTAACTTTTCCATTAAAGTTGCTTTGTCAGAAAAAAAAAATTTGATTGACAAAATTAAGATTGGTACTGCAAAGTTCCATCAAGATTTCACAAAATTCCAGGTGCCTATCGTGATCATCCTCAGAGAGTTCTTGGACCAAACTTATTTTGTATGGATGAAACTTTTCGGTTTTTAGAAGTCGGTCTACGGACATGTATCAGACGTCATTTTCTCTTCCTAATGTTCTGGTAGAAAAATGCGGATTTTCTTCTAAACTGAGTAAAACATTTAGAGCCTTATCACTATCTGTTGCGCTTTTAGTTTTGCCAGAACGTACAACATCTTTTACCTTCCCAGTTTCATGAAACTGTTTGATAATTTTATATACGGTAGATTTAGTTATTGGATTTCTGTTAGGATATTTGTCTTTAAAAACATTACAAACATCTTGCAGGTTTCACATTCTATCCTCATAACCCAGTATAATTAAAATTTCAATTCTTTGGGTTTCAGTTAAACGATCCATTTTTGTAAATGAACAAAATAAACAAACATATCAGGTAATATTTTGTGTGCAGTAAGTGGAACCTGAGATATTATTTGATGTATATAAAAATCTTAAATATATAAAATGTTATCGAATGATCAGGTAGAACTTAACAATTCATTTTTTTTTCATTAGTAGGTTTGTAGCTACTAAGCAAAATTTACAAATCTCTATATTCTTTAATATGTTCGAATAATTGTATTGTTGTTGTAAAATAGTGTTTTAAACAAATATAGTGGTCATTATTTATTTTATGTTTTCTTATTTATTTTCCGTAAATAACATATTTTAAAAATCTCTTTATCTTATTTTTATTTTTCAATTTTTTTCCCTGATTTTTACCTATTTTGATGTTTTGAGAATTTTAATTTAAATAATGCCTTTTTTGCAATAAAAAAAAAATCAATTTAAAAAATATTATGATGTAAGCTCAGATGTTGGCAAACATTTTTTAAAGTGTGCAAAAATTAAAACAGAAAGTATAAACTCCTTAAAATTAAACAACTGTTTCATGTTTTCGAACATATAAACGCAATCGACCATAACAAAAGAGTTGCTAAAAAATTTGAAATATTTTTAATTTCTTCCAGAAGCAACGCAGGGAGCTGGGTCTGAAACGGTTTTGGACAGCGGTAAAAACGTCTAACAGCAGCAGCTCGCAGGGAGACCACGACTCGCCTCCCGATGACTCCAAACCAGGACCTAACTGCTCCTTGCCATTACTGCAGGTGTGTATCTAAATAACACTATTTACTGTTAGAGTGTGTTTATTTGGTTTACCACAATTTAGAACGGCCATATCTTCTTTATTTTTAAAGTTAGAAATGTAATTAAAAAAACATTTTATATATTCGCTAGTCACACTGCATATATCATGTGATATACAGGGTGTTAGTAAATAAGTGCGACGAACTTCCGGGGGTGATTCTGAATGAAAAAATAATGACAGTTTGCTATATAAACGTATGTCCGGTTTTAGAGCAATAAATAAATCGTCAGATTTTAACAAAAACTTTAACACCCCGTATCTCGGAAAACGAATCATTGGCGGGCATACGTTTATATAGTAAACATTTTTTCATGCAGAATCACCTCCTGAAGTTTATCAAACTTATTTTGATATATTGGGGCAAGCATTATATCTCCATTATTCATAAACAAAAGCGGATTTAAGGGAGGCACGCCGCACATGCTCCCCCTCCAGACGGACCAGACCACTCTCCCGAGTTTTTCTGTTTCAGTCCAAAACATTGAAAAATCCATAAGCACCAAGCATAGGCTATAAGAATAAAAACTATACGCGGAGCTCCCTTTCTCAGGCATATTAGATAACCATTTAACATGGCGGCGAAAAGTGTTTTTTTTTTGGCTGGTAGGTCTGCAGATTAGTAGATTTTATTAAAAATTGTAACGCTGGCAACACTGTTAAAATTCGTGCCCCTGCTATTGAAAATCTAGTATCCGTAGAAATAAGATAAAATGTAAATATAAATAATTAAAGCGATCGAAATAACAACTTGGATTTTTTGGACAAGATGGAACAAACAAAATCTAAAAAGAGCCCCATTCTTACCTCTGCCAATAAAGTGTGGAACTTTGAGCCTAATTTGCTTTTTAAAGATATTTCGAAAAAATAGTCATAGTATTATATCGTTCAAGTTCATTCATGATAATCGCTATTTTATTCTGGCCTATAGCTATTTCCATAATGAATTTATATTCCACGTTTCTGATTGGTCGCTAAAGCGTAATCCTGTTTCACATTTAATTGTTTCACTATTTTTGTTATGTATGTTTACTTACGTAATTTGTAAAGTGTGTAATGTCTTATACATGATTATGCCCGTTGGGGCGAGACATGTCATTATTTTTTTATTTATAAACTAATTCTTAACTGAAACTCATACTGTGTAAGTATATTTTTTGATTGTTGGCTCCAAGTTTATCTAGCTCCTCCGCCGTCTCGTTGCCAGCTATTACGAATTATATTATTTTAGCCCCTGCTTCCAGCCGTAGTTCTGAACCAAGAACCTTCTGGCCTTAAGTTAATTATGCTCCTTTAACGCAACTTTATTGTCTGAGCAAATGGCCACTTCATCTTTTAAGCCTTCTTTTACTTCCTCCACCTTACCTGCCTTTATAATGCCAAATACTTCTACTTGGAAGGCCGTGGTATACTTTCCAAGTGGGAAGCTTCTACTTCGATTTAAAAGTACACTCCTGCGCCTGAAGACTAGACAGCCATTTGTGACCCATCGATGTACCACATTAACATTTTGTTTACGGAACTAAGTGCCCCGATATCCCCATAGCCCGAGACCTCGCCTCTCTCACACCAAAGCTGCTCTAGGTTGATTACCTTCACCGAACCTTGTAAAATACTTCAAATCAATGAAACAAATGGAAGTTACTCATAATATATTTAAATAACAAGATTTCACCCAAAGACACAGACATACAAAGTAGTCAAGCCCAGAATGTAAAAATGCTAATTATGTTAAGAATTAATAATTTATTTAAAAGGCAATTCTAAATTTTTGTGCCGTGAAAATGAAAACGATGTTTCAAGTATTTACAAAGGACTGAAGTTCCTAATAGCCAATTATAAAAGACAGCTTTCTGTATTATTAAAGATTTAACTGGTTATAATCCATCCAACGTTTGTAAACATACCTAAATTATGTATAATTCAATGTCGAGTCAATGGAGACAGTGTGCTTAATTGGTGATAATACAGACTATAATTTAGGATATCGTTTTAGTCTTTACTTAAGTAAAATCGTCTTTGAAAGCCTAAGTTCTATTTAGCTAAATAGGCTCAATTTCTAATATTAAAAATTTGTTGATTTCTAACAGAGTAATATTTTAGGTTGCTACAGCAAAAAATGTAAAATTTTTAACATTTTTGGCGGATGTGTCCCCCATAAAGAAAAGTAATCTAATCGTGAAAAAATTACCCTCCGAGATTTTTTCAGATCTTCACGTTTCAGGGTCCCTGGATGGAGAAAAACACATTTTCTCAATTCTGTCTGTCGGCGGTCTATCTGTCTGTATAGCGGAAAAACTACAAATCCGATTGATCGCACATTTTGGTCAATAATTAACATTTTGGTAAAAATTCCATATGGCGAAACAAAATGGAGGCCTAGTGAAATGTTCATAAAATTCATAAAAGTTAAGTATTATGAGAAAATCAACTGGTAAAATTTTGATATGAATACAAGATGGCGGTTCAATGAAATATTTAAAAATTTACCCTGAAAAAAACCTAAAAGCTTGATTTCAAATTTCCTACAATAATTAATTTTGATATTGAGATGAACTGGAATTCTGGTACCAATTCAAAATGGCGGAACAAAATGTCGACCAGTTCGGTAATATCAATACTAAATTAGCGGGGTATGAAGAGGGAGGGGAGAGGGAAAAGTCGCCCTAATATTTTTCTGTGTAGGTTTTTTCAATTTACAATTCCGAATTACAAAAATGTGGGGTTTTCTAAAAAAATAAAGGTTTTCTTGGTTTAATTCGTTAGGATACATTGTTATCGAGAAAAACTGATTTGAGATTCGTCTTATATTAAAAGATATTTTGGGTTCAATAAATAATTAAATTATTTAATTTCTACTTTCAACTGAAAATCGTGTGTTTAATGCGTTTAATGCCATGCAAGACAATTTTCACTTATAATATCCCTAGTGCTTGAACTATTACCGAAAATTTCGGGTACACGATTTTTCGAAAATTATCACGAGTCACGTACTTTTCTAAACTAAAATTTTAATAACAGGTAATAATGTCTACAAATAATAAAGTTAGCTGTGAATGTCAAAAATATTTAAAGGAGAGTTTTTGAGACGTCAGATTGTGTTGTCAATAGTCATTTTCATTCTGACCATGTTACGTTTTGGAAAAAATAATTTAAAAACTTTAGAGATAAAGTAAATAATCCACTTCCAGGTAATAAGAAAAGATCTAAAAGTAGTGTGTTACTAAAATAACAGAAAAATTTATTTTCATAAGAAGTTTAAATGTTTAATGATTTTTTTATCCTTTACCAAACTTATCAAAAAAGAATTTATTTTCCTTAAAATCTAATCAAATGAAACATTTCATATCAGATTAGTATGTTAGTCTTACCTGTACCTTTCTTCACTTGGAAACCTTAAGCATTTAAAATTTGGAATTGCAAATTGAAAAAATCTACGCAGAAAACGTTAGGGCGACTTTTCTTGTTTCCCTTACCATTCGGAACCGATGCTAGAACCTTCCTCTACATTTATAATATAGCCAGTTTCATGCTGGTGTTCAACTACAGCGGATTGAGCAATTTATTTCTTTTTAATACATCGTTTATGTTCCTTAAGTTCACTTGATACTGAGCGTCCTGTTTCTCGTACATACATTTCTCTACAGCAGCAAGGAATTGTATATATATATATATATATATATATATATATATATATATATATGCCTTCTGTTTGGAAAGGTACAATATCTCTCGGGGATTGCAAGCATTGTCCAATCTTCTCTCGATGTAGAATCACTATACACAAATTTTCCTGTCAATGACTCAATTTTTATTATATCGGATATACTGGATAAGAATATTATTGATAAGAACTTAATTCTCCTAATGAAAACTTGCCTTAGTTACATTCCCGTGAGAAATGCAATTCTGCATTTATGCACTTGCAATTCTTAGACTTTTATATTTTCATTCTCATGCAACATAAGCATTACTGAACTTATAAATATAACTAAAATGCATTTTGTAGTCAGTTCTCTTTGTACGCTTATGAAATAAAATTGATTTTTTAAAAATAATTTCTCGTGTTTTGAGTTGTTAACTGGCGCAGTCGATAGGATTATTGCCAACAGTCGCGCATCGTGCGTATTTTCTGCTTTTGTCTCAAGGGTGTACCAAGAAACTCAAAAATTGACCAGGGATTTGGAACAGCATCGTCCAGCGTCCTATTGGTGCGAGTTTGGGAACACACATCGTCCCACCCACACAGCAGCTAACAAGGGAAAGGACCAAATCGCCTCTCCTATTGGACCCTAGTTTAAGAATGAGAATTGGAATTACCTTTAGTACATTGCTGTAAGTGCTTCCTTTCAATTTTCCTTATTTCATTTTATTTTTATCCTATCTTAAATATTGATATTTACGTCTCTTGTAATTTCGCAAACTGGAAGATTTAACATCAGCTTTTGGAAATTTAAATTGTGATGGAAATCTAACACCCTTTTCTAATTTAATTCAAATAAGTAAAATAATGACTTCTGAACCTAATTTACAACTAGTCAGATATCAGGCAGACAATATTCCCTTATTCGATGGGAATCCAAAACAAATAAACAGATTTATTAATGCTTGTGATAATTTTTATAATAATCATACAAATAAAACTGACAATAATGCACCTATAAATGTATGTTTACATGATACTATTTTAAGTAAACTTGTAGGTAGGACAGCCGATATTATTTGTTCTAGAATAGAATTAAATACATGGCCCGCAGTAAACTGCAATAATTTCGACTTTTTCAGATCATAGATCGATTGATTGTATTATTCAAGATATAACAACGTCCAAACCGGAAAAAAATGAAACACCGCAACAATTTGGCCTGCGTTTGCAAGACGCTCGCAGTTTGTTATTTTCCAAAGTAAATTTAAGCAATGAAACGCAAGCTTTAAAACTTTTAAAAATTAATGAATACGGAAATTTACTATTAAAAACCTTCATAAACGGTCTAAACTACCATATGCAACTTGTGGTTAGATTAAAAAATACAGTTACTTTAGAAGAGGCAATGAGCTGTGCCTTGGAAGAAGAAAATTTTATATATTATAAGAACCGTAGTAACACATTACCAAAAAACCCAAATTTTAATTCACAAAAACCAAAAATAAATTTGCCTACACAAGCACATTATCCTGCTAATGTGAGACCAATATTTTCGAATTACCCCGTTCAGCAATTTTCAAATTTTATGCCTTCTTATAGACAACCAATCCCAAATTTTAATAATGGAAGTAATGAATTTTTGGGCTTTGGACAATTTAGGCAACCCGCAGATCATTTTAGACAGTCGAATTTCCCAAATCAAAATTTTATGCAAAGAAACACTCCATCTTTTAACCCCCAAAATCAACGCCCAACTTCTTCTGGAATATCACGCCAACAGAAGCCTGAGCCGATGGATACTTCTTCAGGGAACACAATCCTTAGAAGAAACCAACAACCACATTCTTCACAACGTAATATTGTTGTAGAAGAACTATAAAATCAATCAGTCGATTCGATAAATACCGATAATGATCAAAATGAAAATTTTCAAGCTAGCAATACTGAATTTCAATATTATTACCCGGAATGCACCGATAATGCGCAATATTCTCGCAATGACTCAAATACTGAATTTTCTTGTCTAGAAAATAACCCTTATGAAAATCAAATTGATTTTAATGAAGAAAATTTTCAGGAGAACCAAATTTCCAACAACCAAACATAATACTTTTAAATAATTACACAAATTCAGATTTATCCGTAATTTCCATACCAGATATCAAAGCAAAATTTTTAATTGATACAGGTAGTGGCAAAAGTTTTATAAAGCCTAATTTAGCATACAAAATTTATGCAAATTTCATTTTCTCGAAACCTTTCTCAGTAAGGACAGCCCACGCTACGTCCATTCACAATGAAGTAATTAATATACCAATATTTCCTTCTTTTAATCATGCAGGTAATCATAAGTTTTATCTTTTTGATTTTTCACTTAAATTTGACGGACTTTTAGGAATTGATTTTCTAACACATATTGGAGCGAATATAAATTTAAAACATTGTTCTTTAGATACTCAATTTGTAATCTTGCCTTTATATTATCAAAATAATATATCAAACTTACATAATTTTGAAACTATCGAAATAATAATTCCCCCACACACATGTCAAAGAATCAAACTGCCTGTAAATCAATCAAATGGTTTAGGTATTTTAAAATATACGGATTTTGGTTGCGCAGAAGCTTTAGTACAAGTCATTGACTCTTACGCAACAACTATAATTACGAATAGTCGCGAAAACCCAGTTAAAATAAAAATATTTAATCTCATAGATATCGAAACCAAAAATGAAGTAGAAAACAACTTCATAGAAAAAATGGAAACCGATACAGAAATAAATGAATATATGGATAATACACAAAAACTAAACTTAAAAAATTTAAGACTGTCACATTGTAATCAGGAGGAATACGAAACTTGTGTTACGAATATCGTGACATATTTTATTGTGAGGGCATCCCACTTACATTTACTAATCAAATTAAACATAAAATAAACCTAACCAATGACACACCTATATATACAAAAACTTATCGATATCCCGAAATTCATAAAAAAGAGGTTAAAACCCAAATTAACAAAATGTTAGAGAACGGTATCATTCAAAACTCAACGCCACCGTGGAGTAGTCCAATTTGGATTGTTCCAAAAAAGATGGACGCGTCCGGTAAACGTAAATGGCGTATCGTTTGCGATTTCCGTAAAATCAATGAGCGCAGTATTGATGGTAAATTTCGTTTACCAGATATATCGGATATTCTCGATAAACTCGGAAAATCCCAGTATTTCAGCACATTGGATCTCGCAACCGGATTTCATCAAATAGAAATGGAGCCGAATGATATACCTAAAACAGCCTTCTCAACCGATACAGGTCATTGTGAATTTAGACGCATGCCTTTTGGCTTAAAAAATGCGCTCTCTACATTTCAGCGAGTCATGAACAACGTCCTTCGGGGACTTCAAAATGAAATCTGTTCTGTATATCTTGATGACATAATAATCTCAGTATTTCAGCACATTGGATCTCGCAACCGGATTTCATCAAATAGAAATGGAACCGAATGATATACAGCCTTCTCAACCGATACAGGTCATTGTGAATTTAGACGCATGCCTTTTGGCTTAAAAAATGCTCTCTCTACATTTCAGCGAGTCATGAACAACGTCCTTCGGGGACTTCAAAATGAAATCTGTTTTGTATATCTTGATGACATAATAATCTTCTCTGCGTCACTTCAAGAGCACATTGATAGATTAAAATCCGTTTTTGATAGACTTAGAGAATCCAATTCAAAAGTGCAGCTAGACAAATCAGAATTTTTACACAAAGAAGTTGCTTATTTAGGTCACAAAATTACAAGCGAAGGTGAAAACCTAATCCTGATAAAGTCACCGCAGTTAAAAATTTCCCCATACCAAAAACCCAAAAAGACATTAAGTCATTTTTAGGACTAGCCGGATATTATCGTAGATTCATCAAAGACTTCGCAAAAATCACAAAACCCCTTACACTATGTCTCAAAAAAGGGACGAAAGTTGAACACTCACCAGGCTTTATTCAATCCTTTAACCATTTAAAAGAATTGCTTATTAATACTACTAAAATAATACTAAAATATCCTGATTTTGAAAAACCCTTTGTCCTTACGACAGACACCTCAAATGTAGCCCTAAGCGCTGTTCTCTGTAGCATTCGCGTCGCGTACTCTAAATGAAACAGAACAAAAATACTCAACGATTAAAAAAGAACTTTTAGGAATCCTTTGGGCATGTAAATATTTTAAACCTTACCTTTATGGCAAAAAATTTAAAATATATACTGACCATCGCCCATTAGTGTGATTATTTAACCTCAAAGAACCAAATTCGAAATTAGTACGTATTAGTACTTTTGTTGTTTGGCCTCATAGACAGGATAATCTCCTCATATTTCTGGACCACCTTAATCAACAACATCATAATATCAAGTTCACGATGGAAATTGAATCTAATGGAACGATTTCCTTTCTAGATGTATGCGTTCAAAGGAAGGAAAATGGTACATTAGGACATTCTGTGTATGGAAAATCGACGCATACAAATAGATACTTAAATGCAAATTCCCTTCACCATCCAACACAAAAGAAATCGGTTATTGACTCACTAGTATTCAGAGCTATACCAAAACTGACCGAAGCTCTCAGAGGGAATGGCTATCGCACTGAAGATATTACTCGTTCAATTAAAAGATATAGTAATCCAACTCCGCCAAAGGAGAATGCTAGAGAGCCACCGTTAGGTCGTGCTGTTCTTCCCTACATACATGGCACTACAGACAAAATAGGAAGATTACTACGGCGGTCCAACATACGTACAATCTTCAATACATATAAGAAGATTGGACAATGCTTGCGATCCCCGAAAGATATTGTACCTTTCCAAACAGAAGGAGTATATAAAATTCCTTGCTCATGTGGAGAAGTATATGCGGAAGAAATAGGAAGCTCAATATCAACCAGACTTAAGAAACATGAACGACGTATTAAAAAGAAACAAATTGTTCAATCTGCTGTAGCATAACACCGGCTATATTACAAATGTAAAGGAAACCAAGGTTCTAGAATTGGTTCCAGGATTTTATAAACGTAAAATTAGAGAATCTATTGAAATATTCAAATATACAAATAATTTCAATAGAAATACGGGTTATAGTCTACATCACACGTGGAAACCAATCTTAACACAGGGTCACGGTTCAGCGAGCAAAAGTGGGGCCCGCCTCAATCTCTTCGAGCTCATTCAGTATTCAGATCTCGTGAAGTAAAGATCCCTGAAGATGCCTCGTGCAATCGAAGGCGAAACGTCCGATAGTAATTCCAATTTGATACGGTCTAATCCCAAGAACCATGGTTTCTTAATTGTGTAAATGACCTTTTAGTTTTCTTTTAAGACATTTTACTCTGTAAAATATCGACCCCTAATTTTGAAACACTCTGTATATGACATACACTACACAATACAACGGGAAATCCATTCCCATTCGTTAAGAGAACGATCTAGTGCAGAGGCCTAAAAGGAAACAGATAAATCTTAGACAACGCTCGAGTACGACACTTCAGAAAGAAAAAGAATTTATAAAAGTCTCTCACTACGCGATATCTTCAGTTGTTCTTTCAGTTGTTCTTTATTAAACCAGGCAAAAGCTTTAAAAATCATTTATGCTACATAGTGTTTGGATAAATGCGCCCGCAACTTACTTATTTTATGTTATTTTCAAACTAACTGTATCTTTACGTTCTTTTATAATTCAAACTTAGTAAGTCCAAAACGAGGTGTATCTTTTTGATTACTTTTAACGGAATAATTACGTTTCTGTAAACGTGTTCAAAGGAAATTTCTATAACAAATTAACTTTATAACTTAACAAACTTTGCAAACCGCGTTTACAAAGTTTGTTTCGTCTGCTCTAGAGTAGTCTTCAGGGAAAATGACTGGTCTGTTTCTGACGTTCATTTCGAACTGAATAATGCAGCAGGTCTCTGCGGGATAATAAGTTAAAACTGGTAAAATATGGGTGTATTGCGACAAAATTTGTTTTTATGACGCGTTACCCTGGATAAAGAATTGCTACTGAATAACCATTTTGGACTGTTAGTTATTTATGTGATGAGTAATAAAGTTGATATTGATATATATTTTGCTTCTTTAATAAAGAGATACATTACAACTGGGAGCATAATTGCACTTTTTAGTACGCATTAATTGGCCGTCCTAAAAATTGAAATTACAAAACAAATTAAATTCACAACTTTGGTTTTTGTGGCAGTTTTCTTGAAAATAAAACAAAATGCTTTTGGGAAACTATTTTTCATTCTTATGGTGTAATCCGTTTTAAATAAAAAAAAATGATAATAAAGGAAAATGAGAATAAATTGTACAGACCCTACTCAAATTTTGTACATTTCATTCCGAATTAAGTTTACCAAATGAACGTAATTATAATAAAAAAGTAGGTTAGTGGTGCAAACATGAATCCGTTTGTTTTATACAAGAGGTACCTATATAAAGTAAAGTATCGGTTATTTTAATATATGTTGCGGTACTTTTTTCTATGTTAATATACTAGCTCTAAGCAGTAGAGTTTTTTGCTTTTTAAAAATTTATACTGACCTTACGTTTGAAAAGACCTCGAATGCCTGAGACAAACCGTTAATTTTTAAATATGTTCAGATTATTTGTTGCGTTTAGATTGACAAACAAAAATTTTTTTTGGCTTTTTCGCAACTAAATAAAAATATTTAACTTTAAGTTAATTGAAGCAAATATTTAATATAATTACATACCTCAACACGTACACTAGGTAGGCATTCGACGTTGATTTGTTGATTTCAACGTCGTCAATCATCAAATAAAATCAATCAACAAGCCAAAGTGACCAGAAGAATCAGAATCATGGGCAGCTACTGGAAAACTGGGAAACATTCTAAAGAACCCAATATTCCCATAAACTTGAAAGCGAAGATTTTCAATATTTGCATTCTTCCAGAGATGACAAACGGACTAGAAACTTCCACACTTACTGTCAAATCGATAAATAAACTTCGCATCACGCAAAGTGCACTAGAAAGAATCATGTTAGGAGTCACTCTCAGGGACCGGCTACGAAATGAAGAGATACGTCGTCGGACAAAGGTAGACGATGTCATAAAGCACGTTCCCTCTCTTAAGTGGGCATGGATGGGTCATATTGCTCGACAAGATGACCTCCAGGACCAAACGTATTATACAATGGAGACCAAGACTATTTAAACGAGGCATTGGACGCCCCGAAAAAAGATGAATCGATGACGTCAAGCAGAAAGAAGGAAAAAACGGCATCAACTGGCAAAAATAGGTTAGAGTGGAAAGGATTGGAGGAGGCCTACGCCCAGGAGTGGATAGAGAAGGGCTGCTGAAAGTCGTCTGAAATAACCTCGATAACTAGCTCATATTTATTCCTTCACCATAAGGCCTGTAAATAAAGTGAATTCTTTATCCACAGAATACAGGGTTATTGGTTATAATTTAGAACAATAGATCGTATATTTAAAAATTTAGAAAATTGGTTAAATTAAGAAAGTTCTAGGGATTTTCATGTACTTTTAATAAATTTATTTTTGAATTTGAGGGTGCCTCATTTTAAAAAAGAAATAAAGTTATATTTGTATGTGTAGCAATTGACACTTTTTTGATATTTTTATAATTTTGAAAAACTTACTGATTAGCTATACATTTTTTAAAATCTTTTTTTATATAATAAAAAAAATAAGAAAGTTATAGCAGATTGAAATGTTGTGTGTGATTTGATATGACCACGGTACATTATTATACAAATAGGCATGAATAAATAAATTGGTAATTTATGAAATGCGAAAATAAATAATTCATTATGGTATAAATGAAATGCTTGTATTGCCATATGCTCCAGGCGAGAAATATCGATGCTGTGTTGGAAAAGTTAACAGCCGCATTTACTGGGGTTACGCTTTCCCCACCGCAATCAAGTTGCAAAACAACAAGCCTGATATCGTTCTGTGGACAAGCCAGCAAGTCGATATTTGCCATCGAATTGTCAGCCCCAGCAGAAATCAACATCTTGGACATGATATGAGATAAGCATTCCAAGTACCTGGAACTGCTTGGAGAACGCAGGATTACTCAGATTATCGGGTAACGAAAGCTATTGACACCTTCGCCATTCCTATTCTTACGTATTCGTTTGGTATCATTAAATGGTCACATACAGACACAGAAAACATTTACATTCTCATACGCTCAGAAAGAAAAAAGATTCACCATCGAGAGAAAAGAAGGAGGAAGGGGAATTATAGATATACAAGATACAACACTCCACGGAAGACACAGATGCCACATAAAGCAAGAACACATACCAAAAAAGCTTTCATATACGTGGTTACAAGAAGGGCAGCTGGACACAACCATTGAAGACGACAGGTGCAGGAGATGTCACCAGCAGAGAGAAACGATTGAGCACATAACGAGTGAATGTAGAATAATGGCCGAATTTGAATACACCGCGAGACACAACTCAGCAGCGAAGGTCGTTCATCAAGCATTAGCCACAACATATAGACTAACGGAGAACATACCTTTACTACCATTATACACCAACATCCATACTTGAAAACGAAGACTACAAGCTCTACTGGGACACTGACATCCACACAGATAAAACAATCCCCGCAAACAGACCCGATATCATCTTTCAATCCAAAAAAGAAAAGATCACTTATTTAATTGACATGGCTGTCCCCAACGACGAGAATATCCACGCGAAATACAGTGAGAAGATCGCCAAATACACCGACTTGGCAATGGAAATAAAAAGGCTGTGGAAACAGGAAAGAGTCATCATTATTCTCCTCGTTATATCAGTAATAGGCCTCATCCCAACAACTTTTACACCGCATTTGGCCCAATTAGAACTTAATACAGACATTCACAGGAACATCCAGAAATCGGTCATTTTGAAAACATGTAGCATCGTTAGATCATTTCTTAATACACAATAGTATATTTTTCTTGTACTGACTTGGTATAATTCCGTCAGAATAAAATACAGCCACAGGAATACTGTTAGACAACAAGGTGGGGAAAAAATAATAGTAATAATAATAATAAACGTCTTTAAACTCGGTTTTTTTAATACGATAAGATAGAAATGTGAAAACCGTTTCTCTCCAAGTAAAGCTGTTTAGATTCTACAGCCATGCAAAATATCGAAAATGTCAGTTTTTAGACGTGAACATTTCCAGAACAGTTGAATTAAGTTATCTTAATTAGGGTCTATTTCATGAAAAAAGTTTAGAATTTTAAAGCTTTTTGAAGTAACATGCATAAAAGTAAATTTTCTAGAAACTACACGACCTACAACTTTCCTATTTTAACCACCTTTCTAACTTTTCGATTATAAAAGTCGAAATTCGATAAAGAACATGGAAAGGAAAAGAGTTAATAATTTAGCTGCTTTCGATTTTTGCATCTTACTTGACTATACGGCTGGGTCAAAAACTGCAGAGATAATAAAATATGCCGTTAATGTCACTTGAAAATTATAAAAATGTAAATGCCTTTATAGTCATGACAACGAAGACATGACTTTTATTGTCATGGTTATAAACATAAAAACATTTAAATTTTTAGAGCTCGCAAATTTACTGTTATTTCGCAGTATTTTTACTAGTAAATCTGCTAGTATTCTTTTGTTTTTCATTTAAGGTTATTTAAGTATTTTATTTGTTAAAGTTGGGACTTTTATTTAAAGTTGAATGTTGATAACTACATATTTTAATAAAAATGCTTATTTGAGATGCAGCTGGGACCACTAAGGTAATAGAATAATAGAGTTCAACTTTTAGACTGGCCAGAATCCCGCTTACTTTTAGTTGCCCTGTATCTTTCTTAAGAAGGACGTTGGCTAAAAAATTGCGATATCGTCCCGAGACTAATACACTTTAAACAGAAAATTATAATTAACCTGTTAAGTTATGAATCTTTTATACAAAATGTCCCATGCAAAGTTCAGTAGTCCCGCAAAATTGAGAAGAAAAACGGCATTTTTGTTTTCAATAGCTGTCCGCAATTTTTGGGGACATTCTGTATAAAGCAAACTTGTACATTTTGTGAGAACATTTTACGTTAATGAGCTGACAATAAAGGCAATTGGATCGAAAAGCCAACAAAAAAAAATACAAAGCCTTATTTAAAAAAATCCATTTTTAGGGAAAAAAATCGTATCTCTAAAAAAAGGCGAAATTTCAAAAATCGGGGAATATACTTTTTTCTATTTCCAAACCGCAAAAATCGAATTAGGAACCAAACTGCGTTTTTCTGGTTAGAATGGGATCAGCAGACATTTTAGATCATTTTACATCACTTTATTATGTGCCCTGTATATCCATATCATCTGATAATACACACTAAAAAAAATTAAAGTCAGTTAGACAGTCATTCCAAAAAGTTTAAATTCATCAAAGTTCACATGATATTTTTTAAGATAGGCAACTCTGAAAATGGGGTAAAAACCTAGTGTGGACGCTTCGAGGGTTGACCAGTTTAGCTTCACTCCAATACTCTGTGTTCAGATCTCGTGGAGTAAAGATCCCTGAAGATACCACGTGTCCGATTTATCATCATCGACATAATTTATCCTATCATGTCTATGCTTACTATACGTCTCAATTATGGGTATAACCAGGTTTAATGATGTAAAAAAGTTGGAGAAAATCATCAGGTGGGTTGTTAAGTTAACCTTCGTAAAGACGTCAAAGGTTGACCCTAAATTTTGGTCTTTTCTGATCGAATTTACGAATATATTGCTGGCTCCTGTCAGTGAATCCACGTTTATTTTGTATGATTTTCTTCAAGTTTATTACATACTTCAACTTGATTATACCGCTAAGTAAAAAAGTCTAGTAAGGTAGAAGCACATTCAGTAGTTACCAAACTTTTTGCGCACATGCCCACGATTTATTTTCCTTTTTTTATTAAAATAAATCTATACATATTTTTGTCAAAGCACATATGCATTTTAAACTGAAAAAGGCACTAATGCTCTTTTTAAACTAACCTACAAGAATGCAAAAAAATAACCAGAATGGGATTATTTGTTTGTGCTTTTCGGCAGATATGCTTTGTATATGCAACGAACATTGGATTATCATAATTCGGAAGCAAATTACCACTAAACCATGCAAACCCATTTGCGGATCATTAACAATTCGCTTACGCAAACTGGATTTTGAACCTGAAACATTTCACAGTATATGTTTAAGGCTGCTAGAAAATGTGAAATAAAAGTGATTTGGTGTGCATTGACTTACAACATTTTGTCCAGGTATACAAGATTTTAACTAATATATTTTAGTCATTATTTTCAAAAGTGAATTAAGAAATATTATTAAATCAATGTTCCCTTGTACTGGTTGACTGTCCAAGAGACAACTAACAAAATCATCCTCGAAGTTTCAGAAATTTTCTCTTTGCAAGAAATCGTTTTAAAATATTCTAAATTTCGATATTAAAACTACCAATTATTCTATTATGCTATTTTTATTACTTGTTATGTTTTTGACTCAGAGGCAGCATCAGGCCTCCACCCCCCCCTTAGTTTTCTCAAAAATTTCCCCCGCAATAGGAGGCAAGGAAAAAGTAAAGTTAAAAAATAATATCATTCCAAGACCAAACAATAAAACTAGCAGTATAAAATTGACATTTTATTCGCACTCATGCATCTCTTATATTTTATTTTAAAATAAATTCTTAGTGTATGTTAAAAGACGACGCAATTTTATATAAAACCATTAGGTTTTACATCTCGTTCGTTGAATTCGATATAACCAGAGGGAACTTTTAAATATAGAATGGCGCACACTGGGGCAAATGCGGAAAAAACTATGTTACTGAAACTGTAAATTTTAATTAATTTGAAACTAATTTTTTATAACAAATTTGCTGTAAAACTAAGTTATAATTGACTTTTAACAAAACAAATTAGGTTACCTTAATAAACGATGCCCAAAGTTGGCATTTGGTTAAATTATGTAAAATTTATTTTTTTAAATAAAATTCTCAGTTAGGCACTTTTATAAGATATTCTCCCATTTTTCCTACATAGATTAACCCAAAAAGTTTATGACAACATAGTTTGGACAAAAAAATATACCGATGGGCAATTTAATTGGGAGCGCTCTACTACTTCGGTAAATAGTTTTTAAAGTCGGCGATTCAAAAAAAGCTCCGTTAGCCTCCAACACAATTTGGTAGTAATTTTCACCTACATACATTCCAGAAACAATCCTATTAATTTCAGCTGCAACTATGTGCAACCGCGACCTCTGTAACCTTTTTTTATTTAGAAAACTGTTAAATTTAAAACATATCATGGGTAGAACTAAACTATATTCTCATTTGCGTGAGTCCCAAACTTATTTGGGTCAATATCATAGATGCTACTGATTACGTCCAGAATAAATAAAATAATATAGGTAATCACCGACAAATTAACTATACAGGATGTCAATTTAAAAACCTCCCACCCCTATTATTTTAAAAATGTAACCCGTTTCGAAAAAATAGTGCCGGTTTTTGATGTTCTCCATTTTCAAAAATCTGATTGTTGCCAAGGTGAGTTTGTATTCCATGCATTTTATACGGACGTGTATAGGGGATAAACCTGTTATTTTAAGCGCTTCATTATTTTTGTCTGTTTCTGTCTTAATTTTTCATTAAGCATGGAAAAAAATAAAACATGTCTCTACTGCTCTAAAGTATCTAGATGAGGTCCGAGGATTTTTCCAAATTACTTTGCCTTGATCTTTGGCTTGATGATATTTGTAAAGGCATCATGGAAGTTATTAATTAATAATTAGAAGTCAGATTATTTATTTTAATCTTTAGTCAAATAATTTTGAGATTTCAGATTCTCCACTCTTAAGTAACACCTTAAAGTCATTATTACTAATTGGTGGCCATTCAGTGTATCCAGATCTAGGTTTATAGGATTGGTATATTTACTTAATTTAGCTTGGATAAATAAAGACACGTTACTTAAAGCTTGACTTTATTATTTAAACTTGATGAGGAACTTTCTGCATAAGTAGACTCTGTAAATGTCTTAATCGAAGTAGGCGTTCGTTGACTGCTCACGTGTAAATATTTTGACAAACGTCAAATTCAGGTAAATCTACTTCGTTATTTAATTATATTTATTCTAGTAGTGTTTAGAGTAATAAAAGTGTTGAGTCATAAAAACGCCGCCGATACTTTGTGACATTGATTTAGTGACATTATGGAGTCCCTTACCATATCATATCGCACCTTATGTGAAGTGCTTCTTGATAATGGAGACATTCAAGGGTATGTTCGCGATAACATTCGGCACTTGAGTGACACACATTTTTCTATTCTGTCCGAGCAACTTCAAAAACGTTTCTTGCCACATTTCTACAAAAAGTTTAAGGAGGTCTCTCGAAACAAAACTAGGTTCCGAAAAAAGTTCAGTAATTGGATGGAGGGTGAGTTTTCAATTAATTTTTCTGATGATGGAGATGCTGGGGTTTTTTTTAATCAAGGAGGGAGGCCAAAAAAAAGTTTCGATGATTGCGGTAAAAGAAGTAAGAGACAAAAAATTTAAAATCTTCGCTCAACACATCCGCAGAATCTAATTAATGCAGCAAGTACCTTATCAAGTGTAAATAATACAGGTCAAGCTTCGGGTCAAGCTTTTAGTAACGATACAGCATTGTCTTTATTTATTCAAGCTAAATTAAGTAAATACCAATACGAAGTTATCAGGAAGGCTGCTAAAAATATAGGATGTAATATTTTTCCTAGTTACTACGGCGAAGAAGGAATGTTATCCTGACAACATTAATATTACGGACACATCTGCTGAAGTTCCACTTCAAAACTTATTAGATCATACGGCAAAAAGAATACTAAGAACAAAAAATCAAACAGAATTGGATACATTGAATGGCCAAGAATTGGTATTGACTTCAAAGTGGGGCTGTGATGGAGCTTCTGGGCAGAATGAGTTTTCCCAAAATTATTTAACCGAAGATGAAAATAAGTCTGACTCTAATTTATTTATGACTTCCATGGTGACTTTGAAAATGTTATCAACTCAAGATCAAAACAATGTTATTTGGCAAAACCCTCGACCGTCATCGACCAGATATTGCAGAGCAATACGATTTCGTTACGAAAAAGAAACCCTTGAAATGACACGTGCTGAAAAAGAAAGTGTTGATAGGGAATATGCAAACCTCCAACCATCAAGAGTAGAATTAGACGGAATCGTAATTAGGGTCAAACATGTTTTGATTTTTTCTATGCTTGATGGAAAGGTAGCCCAAGCTATAACGGGAAGTTCCTCATCAAGCAATTGTTTCATTTGCCAAGCTCGTCCTTCAGAAATGAACGACCTAATAAAAATTCGACAGAAGCCGACAAGTGAACAAGCTCTGAAAATAGGTTTATCCCCTTTATGCTCGGATAAAATGCATGGAATACATACTCCACCTCGCCTATAATCAAAGTTTTGGAAAATGGAGAACATCAAAAACAACAGCACTTATTAAGGAGGCAGAGAAGAAGCGGATACAACAAGAATTTCTTAATAGACTAGGAATCCGGGTAGATTTTATGAAGCAGGGGTACAGTTCATCAAATACAGGTTGTTAATACATAATTTATATAGTTTAATTTGCCTATAATTACCTATATTATTTTGTTTACAGGTAATACTTCTCGCCGGTTTTTTGCTAATCCAGATTTAACATCTGAAATTACAAAAATTGATAGAACATTGATTCAGCGTCTTGGTGTTATTCTTGACGTAATCAACAGCACCTATGATATTGACCCAAATAAGTTTGGAACTTACGCAAATGAGACCGCCGAGTTAGCAGTTAGTCTCTACCCTTGGTATTACATGCCTTCGACGTTACATAAAATTTTAATCCACGGTGCAGAAATTATAGCCTCTGCAGCTCTTCCCATCGGTATGCTTTCCGAAGAAGCCCAAGAAAGCCGCAATAAGGACTATAAAATATTTAGATTAAACCATTCAAGAAAACACTCCCGACTAAAGACAAATGAGGACATTTTTCATAAAACTTTAGAAACATCCGACCCTTTTATTTCAAGTTTAAGACCCGAACCAAAAAAAAAAACATTACCCTGTAAATAGTGAAATTTTAGAGTTATTAGTTTAATAGTTTTAAGAGTCCTATCCGAACTTATTAAGACCTATCGAAATAAGGTGGTATAGTTAACAATACCAAATTTGGCAACATCACTGCTTCATTTCGATAGTTTTTAAAAAGTCAAGACAGGAAAGTGAAATTCGTTTTATTATTTGACCTAATCGTTTTATCACTCTAATTAGATGAAGTCAGTAAAGTACCGATTTTCAATTGTTTTTTGAACTTAAGTATAGGACATAATATAAAACTCAAAACAATTATCGCATATTTCCCAAATTGCCAAATTTCATTTTCAGATATAAATATCTTGAATTTAAATATTTTTTATAGAATAAGGAATCATGTTTCAAAGAATTTTACGGTGTGTCACAGAATTTAAACAAAATTTACAAAATAACGCGATTTCTAACTTTGTACCGATTTGAAAATATGCGATAATTGTTTTGAGTAGTGTAGTACCTACAGTATAAAAATATGATATAAGTTAAGATAGAAACGTGCAACCTGTTTCGCTCTATATTAAACCGTTCATGTTTTACAGCCAGTGATATTGGCCGATTTTTAACTGTCAATATTTCAAAAACAGGTGAAAATATGTAAAGATACTATACACGAAACGTGATTCTTTAATTTTTCGAGAAATCAAGAAATGTATAATAATATACAGGATGTCTCATTTAAAAGTATATGCAACACTTTTTGGACACCCTGTATTAATAAAACTCAAGTACTTAAACAATTTATTTCAAACCATAAAACTCTTATATTAACTTTTTTTTTCTGAAGTCAGTGGTTTCTAAAAAAAGTTATAGGCCCCTAATAAAATGACCACTCTGTACATTTGAACCATGCTGTGTTTATTTTCTTGTAAATATCCGATGTCATTTTTCATTCTGAGACAAATAAGACCAACTCGAAATTAATACCACTATCCAGTCTCAAGCTATATGGTTTTTTCCGTTTTTTGGCTTAATTGCCCCACTGTGTGGCGTGCAGACGGCTCTTAGTGAACTTACCATTAAGGGAATATACGTCATAAAGGACAAAATTTCTGCCAATAACACTCCAAGTATGAACTTTAAATATTTGCGTGGTTTTCGCTTTACTGTTTGTAAATAAATTATTGCAAATTACCTATGCTAAAGGACAGCATCGGATTGTTAGTAAGAGAGCCCACGAGACAACTTGTTGAGAGGGTCTTCAATAAGAGTGTCAAAAGAAATTAGCTTATAGCTGGTATCGGCTCTTTAGATTCTCCTGAAAAATATTAATGTAACACACAATTTAGATTCTTTATGATTTTTTAAATATTTTATTAGGCAGTCATGTTTTGCTATCTTATATTCACACCAAAATGTTACCAGTTGATTCTTATGTAACACACTATTACCAGGTCATCCGAATAAGAGCCTTAATTTTTGTCAATCTGATGAGTAGTTTTTAATCTATACCGGGAATTGATAGACAGACTACGAAATTGATAAAAAAACATATCTTTTGGCATCTAGGGACGCTAAAGCGCGAAGATATATTGATTGTATGTGATTTTTTGGGATTACAAAAATTTTATTTGGGCACAATTTTGTTCCACCACCTTCAATTAGCGCCACAGTTTTACTAGTCCATCTCTATTCTACAATTAGTAATAGCACACAATTTGAAATCATTTCATTATGTAATTTTTTAAAGCGGAATTTCTAAATATTTTATTAAGCGACCATTTTGTTCCGACATCTTGTACTCGCACCAAAAAGTTTATCGCTACATAATACTTGATTTTTGTGCAAATTGGATAATTAGTTTTTAAGTAATATTTTTTTTGACGTTTCATTAGGCCGCCATCTTTTTCCGGCATTTTGGATTTTAACCAAATTATTAACAGGTCATCCCAATATGAGCCTTAATTTTTGACCGAAATTTAAAGTCAATCTGATGAGTAGTCTTTAAGCTATGTCGCGAACTGACTGACAGACAGACAGACGAACCGACGGACTTAGTAAAACATATTTTGGCATCTAGGGACGCCAAAACGCCAAGATATGTAAAACCTGAGACAGTGATTTTTTCAGATTACAAAAATTTTATTTGGCCGCCATTTTGTTCCGCCATCTTATATTAGTTCCACAATTTTGCTGGTTCATCTCTATACTACAATTAGTTGTGGCACACAATTTGAAATCAGTTCATTAGGTAATTTTTCAGACTGAATTTTTAAATATTTTATTAAGCCGCTATTTTGTTCCGCCATCTTGGATTCGTACCAAAATTTTACCAGTTGATTCCTACATAATACTTTTTTAACATTTCACTAGGCCGCCATTTTGTTTTGCCATATTGGATTTTAACCAAAATATTACCAGATCATCCCCATATGACCCTTAATGTTTTACCAAAATTTGAAGTCAATCGGGAAAGTAGTTTTTGAGCTATGTCGCGAACAGATAGATCGACAGACATACAGACAGACCGACAGAATCGAAAAAACATGTCTTTCTAGGGAAAATGAAAACGGAAAGATTTAAAAAAATCTCGAAGGGTGATTTCTTCACGATTACAATACTTCTCTTTTATGTGGGAAGTAAAAACATCAGCTCCTATCTCTAATTATCCGACTTCATTGACACGTGGGAATATTCAAACATTCCCGCGACTATTTTAATTCGTGTTTTATGCTTTTTGAGTGAAGCCGCGCATGACTGTCGTTTAGAATTTCAATTTCAGAAGCCAGTTTGCGAACTGTCTGGTAGAAATTTATTGGTTTTCTGATAGTTATCATCGAGTTAAGTGTGATATGCTGCGTACGCATATAATTAAGGGTGTGAAAATATGAAATTGTAAATTATCTTGTTCAAACAAATTTTGACAGTTTTTCATTAGAAAATAAACTAAAAATTAAGAAGCTGGGCAGAAGTTTGACAGATATAAAATTAACACATATAACTTTCACTGACTTATAAAATATATTCTTGTTGCTGCTCTTTGAAAGGTTGAAGCTCATTTTAAGGTAGGTGAGCTTATGGTTTATTGTTCAAATTAAGTTCACTTAAAGAGTTTTGCAATATTATGAAGAAATTGGATATTATTCAAAGTGAAAGATATAAACTTTACCATTATTTTCATTTGTTTTAAAAATTTAAGAATATATAGAGTGTCATATTTAAAAAATCATATACCTGATTTATACCTTTCTGACCCACCACCTATAACAAACATTATTTCAGAAATATGTAGGGTATTGATACATTTAATTTTCATAAAAAATATTGTATACAATTCCTTATAATTCCAAATATAGCCTCCATCGCTCCTCTAACACTGACTTATTTTAATACAATAACTAGTAAGTTTCCCCATTTACTTCTTTCCCAGGTAATGACATTTTTAAATTAACTATAAATATATTTCGGAGACTCCTACACAATATAAATTTATATATATTTTAGTTTACATTGTGGCCACGAGCTTTTTAATTTGATATTCATCATGACGGGGTTAATAAAACTTTCATGCTGCACAAAATGGTCTCTGACATTCGCCACATTAAATTTGTGTTTATTTTATAATTTATATATAGCCAGTGGCGGAAATATTATAAATATTTTACACCACATGCAATAAAATCCGCATAAGATTGCTATAGAGTTAAGATATTTCTCTTTTAATTCCTTATACCGGGAAACCATGAAATTACTAGCCAGCCTGTTATTTTTTTATTAATCAATATATCAACTTGAGATTATGTAAAGTTCTATGGTTGAATCGATTGCAGATTTAGGGCATATCAGCACTTCCGGTTTACCCGGAAGTACTATCAACTTCAATATTTTAAATGAAACACCTGTATATTTTTTTAAAAATTGATTTCTACATATAATTCTCAGTATTAAACGTGTGACATGTGCTATACCTGTCTTTGATAGTTATCGGTTGAACATGACAAATGTCAAATTTCTTAAATAATTTATCGTTTTAATCAAAAACACATGAATGTAAGATAAAATTTTTATGATTTTTTAAAGTTAAGTTTAAAAGTTAACCTTAAGCACTAATAACTCTATAAAATTTTAGTGGCTACTCTATTATTACTATGAAAATAATAATTTCCCAGGTTTTTTGAATATTTTTTGTTAATACTTCTCTAATATCTAAACCTAATAGTTTTCAAAATATTAACAGTGAAAATTCAACATACCTACTAAAAGTCAACGCAACTACAAAAAAAGCAATTAATGATCTAAGGTGGCGAGTGGCTGTGAACGCGTACGTCAGACTGCCAAAACAAATGTCATATTATCATTGCCAAATGCACGAATAGGATAGTTTGAACGAAGGTGGCTGTGTACAGAGTTTTTGGTTATAAATGCACCCCACTATTAACTTTCTCATTTATACAGATACAGAAAAATGTTAAATATAAAAGTTTCTTTAGATTGAACAAATTTTTTTAGATATACAGGGTGTTTCATTTTTCTGGAATCAACATCAACTTTGTTTTTTTTTTAATAAAACACACTGTATATTATCGACTAGAATGAAAGAGTTTTTTATCCCGATTCCAACGATATATGGTTTATTAATATTTGCTTTGGTCGTTTTTGAAATATTTCGATTTAAAATAAATGTGATTAGTGTCATTAGTTGGCAATGACATCTGACGATATTACTATTTTATCTAAGTTTCCCAGAATTTTTTTTAATCGTCATTACAGACAAAATTGAAATTAAAAAAGTTAACCTGTCTTTGCTGGGATTCGAACCCAGGACCTCTTTAACGAAGAGTTCAACCAACTGAGCCACGAAGACAGTTCAACCCCAAACTACGACAATTTCACTATTCAATTTGATTAAAATAAAATAGAATCAATAGCAACAACACAATAACACTTAAACTAATGTATAAATAACACTAATATGATGTGGTTTCGAGAGATTTTTCATTTATTATTAATATTATTTTAAATTTAAATATTCTTTTTATTAAATAATAGAAATTTAAATCACATTATTTTAAAAACTATATATTACAATTACTATTTAAATTCTGAATTGTTCAAAGTGGTCCCCATTTTCTTTTATGCAACGCTGGTGGAGCACCGTCCTGCTGCCAAACCACATCATTTAGGTCGAGGCCAAGAAATGTTTGAAAAGAATCGCCATTATTTCATGTAAGAGATTTAAATATCTCGTACCTGTCAGAGTACCATTGTAAAAAATTGGACCTATTATTTTGCTCCTTAAAATGCCACACCACACATTAATTGTTTGACGGCCAGAAAATTTTATTTTCCTTTGTTAGATGCGGATTATATATTGTGCAATGGTGAGTGTTTTTTCTGTTATAAATATCACGAGTGGAAAAACTAGATTCGTCAGTCCATAAAACAATATCAAAAAAAAATTTCGTCAGCATTTAGCCTTTCCATCATATTTAGGGTTTTATGAAGTTAGTATTTAGTTTTTTTAATTTATGGGTATTTTGTTTTATTTTATCGACAGAACTCCAACCTGTTTTTGGGCCATTACGTCTTTAAAACTTTAAAAGGCATTTAACTGCGGTTTTCTACAAATAAATAACAATTTATGGTTTATAAGCGCCTTGAACTCTATTCAATTTAGCGATCTTAATTTATATATAAAATTTATACAATAATACAATGCAATTTTTTCAAATTTCATCTTCATCCCTATTTTTTTTAATGATGTTTTCTGATTTATATAAGCATCTTGTATCTTAATAACACTTTTTCAAAATGGCTCTTAAAAAATGGTTATTAGAAGAAAATTAATGAATTATTTAATAGGGCATTTGCGGACATATATTTATGAATAATCCAAGGATTCGCTTTTTCACTCTTTCACCCCTGACAATAGTTTTACACGATTTATACAGTCAAAAACTATAATTACGCAAAATTTCAGAGCTGTAATCAATGGTTTTATTGATTAAAAATACTCATTATGATTAAAAATAAACGTATGAGTCCGCCCACCACTGCTTCTCTCCCCGGGATGGACTTCCGGCTGTAACCTTAATTGTTTGCTTATCACCTAGTAAGGAGCGTTTTTACAAAAAAAATATTGCACCTTATCATTTCTAATTTTTTTGGCGGCAGCTCTCCGTCTTTATTAAAACTAGAGAGAAAAGAAATGCCAATACCAAAAGACCAAAACGGTACCCTTAACTTGAAAATATAACAAAATATTTAATTCCGTGTCTCTATAACGTTCTTATGCCAAAATCAATCTGCTTTCTTTTGAATAAATTAGTTGTGGTTACTTCATCATATAATCTTTTAAATGTGTGGTAATTTGGTGTTACTCTCTCTGGATATAATTTGCGATACTCCACTTGCGCCCTTTTACGATTATAACCACATTTAATAAAAACTTCATAAATTTGCTTTTTTTCTTCTTCGGTGTAAACCATGATTAAAATTTAAATCAAATAATATTTTAAAATTAACGTAGAGAGTGAATTTCAAAAATATTTAATTGTCATTCTTTTATAAGTCAAGTTTAATGTTTTAGTTTTGTCAAAGCCAACTACGAAATAAGCAAAAAATATTACTTAAACTGTTAATGTTTCGAATACTAATACTACAGAATTATCAACAAAAAATATCAACAAACCTTATGATCGGGATGTTTCAGCCGAAAATATACAGGGTGTTATATGAGAATAATATTAATAATACATATATTAATAATAATATTATCCAAGCGTCATTACCAACTAATGAAAATTTAAATCGAAATATTTCAAAAACTACCAAAGCCCATATTAATAAGTCATATATCGTTGGAATTGGGATAAAAAACTCTTTCATTCTAGCTGTTAATATACAGTGTGTTTCATTAAAAAAAAAAGTTGATGTTGATTCCAGAAAAACGAAACACCCTGTTTATTTAAAAACTACATCATAAAAAAATCTGTTCAATTTAAAGAAACTTTTATGTTTAACTTTTTTTTTATATCTGTATAAATGAAAAAGTTAATAGTGGGGTGCATTTATAACCAAAAACCCTGTACATAGAGAGCCAACTTTTTTAACTTTTAACTTTAATCAATAATTGTTTTTTTCGTTAATATCTCGAAGACTATTAAGTTTAGATCATCTTTACTGCCCTCGTAAAAGGGAAATATTGTAATCTTGAAAAAAATCACCCTCGGAGATACAGTTTTTTACATTTCAGGATCTCTAGACGCCTGTCGGTCTGTTTGTCAATTTATCTATGTTTATTGCTGAAATATCTCTCTGTTTGCGGTATTGCTAGAAAATTACTTAGCCGATTGACTTTGAATTTTAATCAATAATTAAGTATCATATGGGGATGACCTGGAAAATTTTGGTAAAAATTAAATATGACGAAACAAAATGGCGGCTTATTATTAAATTATATATTAAAAAAATATTATTAACAAACTACTTACCCAATTTATCTCAAATTTTGCACAAAAATAAAGTATTATGTAGAAAACAACTCTTAAGAATTTGGTATCAATCCAAAATGGTGGAACAAAATGGTGGCTTAATAAAGTATTTAAAAATTCATCCTGAAAAACTACTTAATGAATTCATTTCAAATTGTGTGCCATAACTAATTGTAGTATAGAGATAATAAATTTGTGCTACGAATTCAAGATGGCGGCCAAATAAAATGTTTTTAATCGTGAAAAGAATCACCCCTCTCAGGTTTTACATATCTTTTAGCGTCCCTATTGCCAAAAAATATGTTATGTCGGTCCATCTGTCTACCAGTTCGCGGCATAGCTTAACAATTAACAAAAATTAAGGGTTATATGAGGATGATCTGATAATATTTTGGTAAAAATCCAATATGCCGGAACAAGACGGAGGCCTAGTGAAACGTTAAAAAAATTATTCATCATCATCATCATCCCCCAGCCTGTTGAGTCCACTGCTGAACATAGGCCTCCATTAGACGCATCCAATTTGCTCTGTCTTGAGCTTCTCTAATCCAGTGACCGGCGACTCTCTAAATATCATCACTCCAGCGAGTTGGTGGTCTCCCTCGGCTTCTTTTGTCTGCTCTTGGTCGCCAGTTTATTATCCTTATTGTCCATCTATCATCTCTAAATCGTGCAACGTGCCCTGCCCATTTCCACTTTAGTGTCGTGATTCGTTCTATGACATCGTCGACTTTTGTTCTTTGTCTTATATCTACGTTTCTTATCCGGTCCTACAGTTTGATTCCTAGCATTGCTCTTTCCATTTTTCTTTGGGCCACCTGTAGTTTACGGATAGTATTTTTGGTTAGTGTTAGGGTTTCTGCTCCATATGTTAGCACTGGCAAAACACATTGATTAAATACCTTCCTCTTCAGACTTATTGGTATGTCGCTGCTAAATACATCTTTTAGTTTTCCATATGCTGCCCAGCCCAGACTAATTCTTCTATTCAATTCGTGTGTCTGATTGTTTCTGTTTATCCTAATTCCGTGTCCCAGGTAATTGTATTCATTGACCTCTTCTATAATAGCGTTCTCTAATGTAATGGTTCCTCCGAGAACTAGGTTTGTCATGATCTTCGTTTTCTGCCTATTAATACAGAGCCCTACTTTTGCCGTCGCGTCATTTAGTTCTTTGATCATTGCAGCCGCTTCTTCGAAGTTATCCGTTATGAGCACAATATCGTCGGCAAACCGTAAGTTGTTTAGTTTTTTCCCATCGATGTTAATGCCCTTTTCTTTCCAATTGAGTTTTTTAAAGGCATACTCGAGAACTGTTGTAAATAATTTGGGAGACAAGGTGTCTCCTTGTCGGACACCTCTTTCTATACGGATTCTATTACTGTCTTTGTGAAGTTTTATACTTGCTGTTGAGTTATTGTAGATGTTATATAGTAGACGGGTATATCTATAATCGATGCGACATTGTTGGAGAGCTTCCGGGATGGACTTTATCTCAATCGTGTCGAAAGCTTTCTGGAAGTCGATAAAGGCAATCACCAGTGGTCTGTTATACTCGAGTGTCTTCTCAATAAGTAGTTTCAATGTTAGAAGGTGATCATTTGTTCCGAATCCTGTTCGGAAGCCTGCTTGTTCAACTGTCTGGTAGGAGTCTAGTTTTCTCTCCAATATTTTGCTGATTATCTTGGTGAACAGTTTGTATATATGAGACAGCAAGCTTATTGGCCTATAATTGCCTATGTCGGTCACATCACCTTTTTTATAGATCAGCATCATTGATACGTTGTTCCATTTCTCGGGAATAGAAGCATTTAGTAAACATAAATTGAAGAGATCCCTAATTTTTCTCAGGAGAATCTCTCCACCCATCCATCACCCGGAGCTTTGTTGTTTTTCATTTGATTCAATGCTGATTTCACTTCATCTATGGTGATTTCTGGTAGTTCTTCCGACCCTTGATTTATGACTCCAGTAGCCTTCTTTATTTGCTTTGGTGACTTTTCCAAAAAAAATTATTACTAAAAACCAATTATCCAATTTACCTCCAATTTTGCACAAAAAAATCAACTGTTAGATAGGAGTGAATTGATAACATTTTGGTATGAATTCAAGATAACAAAACAATACCCTATTAAAATATTTTAAAAATGCCTGAAAAACTATTTATTAGATTAATTTCAAATTTTGTTCAACCATTAAGTGGGATATGGAAATAAACTGGTAAAGTTGTTGTACGTATTCAAGATGGCGAAACAAATTGGCGGAAAATGAAAATTTAAAAAATCAACGTATAAAATCGTATTCAATTGACTTTAATTTCAATTTAAATTAAGCCCAAAAATCAAGTGTGGCATAGGTAGAAACTGGTAAAGTATTGGTAGGAATCTCAATATAATGGAACAAAATGGCACCTATAATAGTACATTTTTTTGAAAAGAGTTTATTAGTAAAAAGGAAGAATCATAACGAGGAAAGTACCGGGAAAAATAAATTTACCGATTTTTTTAGCAGGCACTATAATTTTTATATGACTTGGTTTATTTCTTAAAAGTATGTATTTTTAGATACCTCAAAACCTTCCTTAAAAACTGTATATTTAATATATACATCACTTTGAAAAATATTATTACATATTCGTGACTCACCCTGTACACATATAACTTTTGTTCTTAATTTTTATCCTAGTTAACGTAATATATTATGAAGTAAATAACCTAGGAAAGGTTACTTAAATCAAAATATCTGTAATAAAATTATTAATAACGGCAATTTTTTTAACTTTAACACCTTTTATCCCAAAAAATGTACATATAATTGCCCATGAGAAATGTTGATCAAGGCATCGAAATGACACTATACAGAAAATTTAGAAAAATTTAACGAATATAATTTTCCATAAGAAAAATAAAGGATCCTTAACATAGAACGGAAACATTGGTCAATTAAGAAATTATGGTTCTATTATAGGACAAAACTGTTTATTAAATTTCAATTAATTTAATTACATTAAATTCTTTTGCCAGATATTTGACATATTTTGTCTTTAATTAAGTTGTCTATTTGTGGCGCGAATTTATCGGCGGAAATAACTTTTAAAACTGCTTCCAAGTGTGCGTCCGTCAATCGCGATCTTGCGGGAGATTTGTTTCCTTTCATCAAAGAAAATAGTTGTTCACACTTATAGGTACTTCCAAACATTGACAGGATTTTACAGGCAAATTTGCTCATTTTTTGGTATTGAACAGCCAGGTACTTATAAAATTCGAATGTACCAACACTATCAACATTTTTTTTAAATGGGTCTGACACCGAATCTCAATTACTTCCATTTGCAAGTGAGGGGGAACTTTATCAATATCGATAGTCAAAAGACCAGTAAATAGAAAACATTTCTCATCCTTTCTCTGAATATATATATTTTGTATGATATTGGGAAACTTGTGCTTTCCTGATATGCATTACAAGTCAGAAAATGTGACAGAGTATCCTCTGCTAACTGCTTTTCCCACAACATCATCTTACACTTGAAAGCTTTCACATGATCATGCATATCTGTAATAACTTGACGCGGTCCTTGCAATTTCGTGTTTAAGTCCGACAAGTGTTTTGTAATATCAACCATAAATGAAAGATCTTGTAAAAAAATTACGTCGCATAATAAGCTGACATCTTCTCCTTTTGTTTCCATGAAAAGGCGTATTTCTTCTTTGGGTTTCCAAAACCAGTCTAGCACCATAGAATACGAAAGCCATCGCACCTCTGCATAATATGGTAAACCAGTGTACTCACTTTCTAAATCACGTAAAAATGCAGAAAACTGTCGCTGATTAAGGCCTCGTAACCTTACGAAGTAATAATTTTTTTCACTGACTTTAAAACTCTTTCCAACTTGATCACTTTTGAGCATAAAACTTCTTGGTGGATTATACAATGAATAGGATGAAAATCTGGTTTGTCACTGCCCGTTTCTCTGATCTTTGTCTGTAATATTTTAACGAAGCCACTTTTTACTCCAGTCATTGAAGGAGATCCGTCTGTTGCAACGAAATACAGTTTTGACAAATGCTTAAAAATAAATATACTTTTGCAGAAGTCCATAAACAGCATTGAAAATATCCTTCCCAGGTGTGTTATCATGCAATGGTACTAATTCCTGTAATTCTTCATACACATTGATATCTGTATCAACCGCACGAAGAAAAACAGCGAGTTGCGCCACACCACACACATCCGTACTTTCGTCACAGGCAATAGAAAATGCAATGAAAGAGTCTGATTTTGTTTTTATCTGATCACTTATATTGGCAGTTAACTCAGTAACTCTTTCAGCGACTGTATTCCGGGACAAGGATATATTTTGAAATGCCTTCACGCTCGCGGGACTTACAATTTCCGCGGCCTTCACAAAGCACTCTTTTATAAATTCACCTTCAGCAAATTGTTTTGAGTGTTTCGCGATCAACTCCGACAGTACGTAGCTCGCTTGAAGGACAGATTCATTTTCTTGCTTTGGACGTGTAATCATAAGCTTCTGATCTTTTAACCGTGATTTTAATTTATTTAACTTTTCGTTTCTGAGCATGCCTGTATACTTGTCAAACATAGTTTTATGAATATCATAGTGACGTTTTATATTATATAATTTTGGGACACCGACTGTACTACTGCAAATTAAACAAATAATTTTTTCTTTCAGTTCACAGCAGAAAAACTATTAATTCCCACCTTTTTTTCCTCTTACTTCCACTCGGTTTTGAAAGAGACATGTTAAAAACTGTATCCGAAATAAATTATAATAAGTACTGTTAAGTGTTGTAATAATAACCTTTTTTCGGGGATCGCAAGCATTGTCCGATCTTCTTATATGTATTGGAGATTATACGTATGTTGGACCGCCGTAGTAAACACTTTATTTTGTCTGTAGTGTCATGTATATAGGCAAGAACAGCACTAACTAGTGGTGGCTTCTTATTATTTTCCTTTCACATAGCTGCATTACTAAATATTTTAATTAAACGCATAATATCTTCAGTGCAATAGCCATTCCCTCTCAGAGTTTCGGTAAGTTCGAGGTTTCCAATGAATCTTGATTAGAATCTAAAATGAGTTAATAATGGATTTCTTTTGTACTGAATGGTGCTGGGAATTTGGACCAGCGTAAAGCAATAGTACCTACAGCAAATAAAGCAGTGGTTGTTTTCGTAGTGGCTAAAACTAAATTTCAATTTTAGGCCTATATTGCCAAAAGAAAGAAGAACTTTCAAAAAGATAGACAGTTTATTGTTGGTCTCAAATGAACGTATAAGGGTGTTTTCGACACCTCGATTTAATTTTCAGTAGGAGCAATAAATTTCGAGATATAGACCATCATAAGACCCGCGAACGTTAAGTTTTTTTAACCACATCAGCAAAAAAGGAAAGGGATTTTTAATCGCGCATTTTTTTTCGATATCTTCAAATAACAGAGATGCGAAATGCAGTGCTGTTAAGGTTAAGGGGGTTTTTGTACCTACCGAATTCAAATTTGGATTTTGGATGTCGAGTATAATTAGGCAAAATTCACCTATGTAATTTGTAGTGAAAACGCAGCTAAATAGGCGTGTAGCACTTTTCACCCTACTACATTTTGGAGAAAAGTGTTGGAATAGTTTTTAGTCTTCATTTTAGCACATTGAATTCCCTGTGAGTTAGAATAGAAAATCTTTACGAATCACAAAATACCGAATTGCTTTGATCTGTTAATTTTTGATAACAATATTTTGCTCAAAAAGTTTGGCTTCTTTTTTTGAACTGGGATGTCTAGAGATATATAAGCGAGTGTTTGTGTTAATAATAAAATTCTGATACTTTTTATATTCTTTAAACTGAAAATGTATTTCTCGATTTGATATATCAAGATGAAATGGGAAAAAACTCTCAATATGTTTTTATACACTATTGTATGTCGTAAATTGAACGATTTCGGAAAGATATCCATCAAATATGTTGCTCACATACAGAAAAAGTGTCTATAGTCATGATCTGGTGACCTAGTTTTTCTTATATTGTAAGTAAGTTCTATTATTAACTGTCTGTGTATTTTGTGGACGTCTATCTATTTAGGGAGTTTGGGTATTATTTCGTTTTATTTTATGCGAGATTCTCTGATATAAACTCGAAAACTAGCAAACTCGAGTGGCATTTAGCTTAACTAGTTAAAACTTGCATTATTTCCGTAAGCGATTCTGATTTAATACGTTTGGATAAACCAAATAAATTTATAAAGTTCATTGTAATGCCGATTTTTTTTTTAATATTAAAGGCATATTTCTATAGAAAGTTTCTTTGTTATGCATATCACTTAGTTTTCTGTTTTAAGTGAAGCAGATAACTGCGTAATATTTGTAGAATGCTTAAAAGAATATCGGAGAAACTCTAAAATGTGTCGACTTTTCAACGTCTTAAGACGAGTACTAATTAGTCGGTTTGATTCGTCGATTCATACGATTAAACGAATTAGCGAATCAACGAACTGACGAATATCTCATCTAGATTATTGATCAACTTTCATTTAATTCGTCAGCATGGATTTCATAGGTTTTAGAACAACAGTCAAAAAAGCAAAAGATTTGGACAAATGGTTCTCCCAAGTCAAAGCCTACTTCATTATGTAACATGGTTATATATGATAGTCGAGCGTTATTCTTTTATAACATTTAAATTTATTTATTTATTTCAGATGTAGTGATAACCCGATCACTTTACTGAACTTAACTAAGATATAATAAATAAAGTCAAAGGTACTCTGCAGGTTTCTTCGTAGATTATAATTCACAATGTTATCAAATACAATTGTTAGTATAAATTAATTTTTCTCACCAATTCAGCGGCCACATATATCTCGAATAACAGCAAACAGCAAAAACGTTGGTATCTTCTTCTTGAATATAGATATTTTATCTAACAGGTGGTTTATTGAAATAAAAGATTTGTTTTTTTAAATACAACTTAATCAAACATCTATTAGCAAAAATAAAGGATGTGAATTACTGTACAAAAATAATACTTAATATTAATAACAAAGAAATGACGAAAACTAAATTAGTATCTAGAAATGACAGACTTAAAACCCCAATCTTAAAACAAAAGAAAAATCTCTAATTAAAGTTTTAAGTTAATTAAGTTTTCAAGATCAATAATTGTCATATCTAGTATTTGGCTAAACATTCGGTTCGTTTGCTAGACTTACGAGGTTTCTGTCGGTGACCCAAATGGACCAGCCATACTGCAGATATCATGTGATTTATGCACAGCAACAGAAACGGGAATTTAAATTTACTTCGATATCATCTTAAATTCACCGGTCTGGGCTAAATAGACGTTTGGGTCGTATATGTATTTCCACAAAAAAAATCGCTTTATGAATGCTTACGTTCGATACTGGTCCCACCATCTATGAGCTGGTAACTTTAACAGCTTAAAGGGCAAAGCTATCTAGTGAAATTTCTTTTACCGCTAAACGTTTGAACTAGTACATTGATGCCAGTTTCGAGAATAAACATTATATCATTTTAATCAAGAGTCGGCATTTTCCTAGTTTCAATAATTGACGTGCTCAAATAGGCTCAATAAGCTGAAAGAATCTTCCGTTTATATAAATAAAGTCGAATATATAAAGGTAATAGTTAAAAAACTACGGTATGCTTCCGCCGCTTAATAATGTAGGGTTTAATTGCAGCATGGCAACCACAGCTGAGGTGAGTATAGCAATGAGCCATATTAAATCAAATACATCGGATATTGACTGTATCTCATTGAATATGATAAGTTTCCTGTTTACTGATACTACAATTACTCATTTGATCAACGTGTGTCTTATTACCAAAGTCAATAGTCCCGAATCTCCGTCCGATTAGTTTGTTGCCCATTTTGTCCAAGTTCCTTGAAAAGATCGTGCACCACCCAATTACAGCCTTTGTAAATGAAAATAATCTAATTCCACCAAACCAGTCTGGTTTTCGAACGGGGTTTAGCACGGCAGCTGTCCTATCCGATGTCGTGGACTATATTGGAAAGGACTTTGACGAGGATCGTAAATCTGCCTTAATTTTTCTAGATTATTCTGAAGCTTTTGATACCATTAACCATAAATTATTATGCTCAAAATTAAAGTACTATGTATTTTCTCCACATGCTGTTCTCGAATGAGTCGTATCACATCTGGCCTAACACAGGGGATCTAAACTTGGACCTCTTCTTTTTCTGCTGTACACTGCAGAGCTCATGAGATGTGTGGAGTTTTGTTCCCGTTAGGTGTATGCAGATGACACACAACTTATGTTTAGCTTTTAGCCCTATGAGCATCACATGGCTGAGTTCGGGACTTAAGTCGCTTATCGTAGGTGTCCGGAAAAGCATAAATTATTTTTGAATGCCAATAAATGATCTGTAATACACTTTAAAGGAAAAAAATCTATATTAGTGAGCATATAAAAGTTATAAAAGATTAATGACACAATTTAGACTATTAAGGATTGAGTAAAAACGCTGGGTTTACTTTTGGACTCAGAACCATCCTTTCGCATGCACATCACTAGTATTATTCAGAAGTCCTAGACAAATTTAAAATTGTAATTTGCTATCTACCAGACTGAAAAATTTGCTGTTGGCTGTTGTATCATCCTTTTTTCTAAAGCTTTATTAATAAAAATCGCATTCAAAAAGTACAGAATTCTTGCTGCCGATTTGTTTTCGCAGTTATGATCATGTGTCTACTGGTATTGCCGAACTTGGACGGTTTAATATTTGTTCATCGAATCATGCTGACGGATGTTCCTTCATACCTAAAATTTAGAAATGAAGTTATTGTCTAAACACAAGAAACACTTCTTTGTTATGTATTCCTAAATGTAAGACTGCTACTGCACAGAGGTGTTTTCACGTCAGGCTACTCTTTTATATAATGCCACTCCTGAATTTATGAGATGTCAGAATGAAAGACTTTAAAAGTATATGGAAATATGCTTTCTCTTTCTTAATCATATATTATAGATAGGGTTTAGTTCAGATATTATTACAACTCATCAAAATAGGGTGAGATTTGTTGCTATGCTAATTATTGTATGATTAAAATTGTTTTATTGAATGTTATTTTAATGGTTTTTATTAGTTTTACTTCAAAATTTAGTTTAATTATTAAGTGTGGTTGGTTATTTTATGTTTTTTGTAGATTTTTTTCACAACACTATTACTAAGTTAAGTGTAAGACTAGCTTTTAAGCTAAACTGCGCTTAGTGACAGTGTATATAAATAAGTTAAAAAGTTGTACATGTCATGAAAAACAGTATCTGTTATTTATTAGTCAATAAAAAGACGTTTATTATTGTTATTACTATCTTGATGTTTATTTTATATTAAACAGCAATTTTAATCAAGATATATATGAGACCGCCAGTAGGCTCATAAAAAATTAGCATTCCTTTTAATGATTAGTTTAAACAATATATAAAATAAGTTAAGAAAATGTATTGAAATCCAGGATCTTATATATCAGCAGCCATATCCTGCTTTGGCGGGTCACCGAAATTCGTTTAAAATGTGCCTTCAAGCCGAATCGTTCCAATATACCTTGTGAAATTCCTTAAACGCTCTGACATTTAGACTCAAGGTGATTTATCAAAGTGACTTATTACAGGTTTGGCCAAGTTCCGACTCTCCTCGGGGCGAAGCAGATGGCCAAAGTTTCGTGTTCCCCGAATGCGTCGACGACAACGTCTCACAACACTCAACTTGTCTTGATACGATCCATCACACTGATTCGGGAATCGAATCCACCCAAGTAAGTGTACTTTACAAATATTTTTAAATTTTACTTACTTAGGTTTGCCTATAAACTATAAAATACATACAGCAATGTATTCTAATTGTAATAAAATTTAGTACATGCCGGATGCATATTCGTATCGGACGTACGTTATTGCACAACCGGAAATAAACAAACTTATGCGACCCAGGTTACTTAACGGACATACGTGATTGCACATTGTGTGCAAAATCAGTCGTCCGATAAGGATACTTCGTGTTCTTTCTGTCTTGAAATAAGGTAGAAGTAGATGTCAGCGTGTTATTGATTTGTATTAATTTGTATGTAATTTGTATTATAAAAGTATAAAATGTGTAGTATACTTCCAGAAAATTATGATTACTACCATGTTAGCAGCGACACAATAAGAACTAAATTTAATGCTAAAAAAGAAATCGATGTAGGTATTCAAGTATTATATCATGCCGTCAAGTATAAAATGTTTGAGGTTAGTTATCGTGTTGTATTTTCGAAACGGATTCGATTCAGATAGTTTCTCGATATTTATTCCCGACTTGTATTCACCTTAAAAACAAAAAAGCTGCCTGCATAGAAATCAATAGTAAGATGTTTAAGATTAATAAGCCCTGTATTAAAGTGGAAGTGTGTTAGGTATCCAAAGCCACGATAGAATAAATCAAAACAAATTACGGCGCGTGTGCACCATGCAGCAGGCGCATAAATCGATTCCTATTGGCGTCAGTCGCGTCACCGTCGAATTAACCAGTACCCAAAGCAGTACCTCATTCAGTCGCTCTCGGTGCATCGCCGCATTTTCTGATTTACCTAATATCTTCAATTTGCCGTATTTTGTAATCATCCAATTTATCATTTATTTTTATTTTTTACTGTCGAATATATTTTTAAATGAATTATAATATTCATACTTAATTATAATGTATAGGGTCATTTAATGGTTGTGGCTACACTTTAGGTCCATCGATACCCTACAACAGATTACAATCAATCAATGCAGGTCGTTTTTCTTTTAGATGGCTCAAGTCGAGATGGCATATTGGCTCAGTGGTCAAGTAGGTATTCGACTTTTGTGCGGACGGTTCTAGGTTCAGTCCTTCCTATCGATAATAGTTATTTATGCAACAAGTGTGTAAAGTGATTCTTTTTTGATGAATATGAATATTTACGCACGAGCTGTAGGCGAAAATCATATGCGGTACGCACTAGTTCGTAAAGTAATTTGAAAATTTTGATATTTTGACAAATGTCAGTTCAGGATAAAAGTAAATGTCAAAGTTACTTTACGTACTCTTTTAAAATGGCAAATTTTACGCGTCTTGAACAGTGCGTAAAGTGAGTACTTTACGCACGGTTGTAGAAAAAGTTTTTTTTTATTTATTTTTTTTTTTGAGAAATTACTCAAATAAAATAAATTGGGGGTATTGTTCAAGTTAAGTTATTATTTAGGTCTGATTTTAATTTTAAATTAGTAGGTAATAAACTTCCGATAAATCAGGAATAAATATTGCGAACTGTCTAATGTCTGCATCTGCTTGTGTTAAGCAAGGGATGTTTCTACTCTTTCTGATTACTAAGTAAAATCCGTTTTAATTTATTTCATACATCATAATACGAATATAATCGATGCTGAAAATTATGAAGTACATTGTTGAATGGAAAATTTAAAGTTTTCAAAACGTAAAATTTATTTCATTAAGTACTTATTCTTTCAATTATTAATGAGTCCACTTATTAACATTTCCTAATTTTAAAAGTATGAAAATTTATAGTCAGCATAAAACAATATTTTAACTAATTTTAATTTAAAATCGGCTCCTAATCAGTGTAAGTTACAAGGATAGCTACCGTTTTTGTAAAATATGAAATAATAAAATTTGGTGATAAAATAGGGTTAAATGGAACAATATTTTACAGAAATGGGTCTCCGAGTTATCCGAGCTAACTAAAGTCACATGGTCAATAACAAGGACTGTAAGAACGCCCCCATGTAAGGCAAGGAAGTACGTTTTCAAAAGATTGTATCACTGCCACTTTAATACGATAATTCATAAATTAAGTGGGCCACGAAAAAGACCACATCTTTCTAGAAATATAGAATGTCCGGCGAAATTAACGGTTTCAGTTATTCACATTCCCAAAAGAAAATCTCGAGCAAAAATTCCCGATGAGCTAGATAGCGAGTGGCCTTGCATCATTCAGTTTGAATTGACACACAATCACACTGTTGAAAGCGCAGCAGCTCTTATAAAAAGACCCATTAGCGAGAAAACAAAAACAGGGTCATTCAGTAGCTTCTGCATATCACAGCTTTTGTTTTAAGAAGATGGAAGAATTTGATGATAAATATGACGTCTTATCTTCAGATCGTCATTTCTGCCCCAAAAAATAAGTTTTTGAAAATATATGGAGACATCATTTTAAATCAAATTATGGGGAAAAAGTAGGAATAAACATGTTATCAAAACTACAACAAAACCTAATGAAGAACACTGATGTTTCCTTCAAGATTTGTGAAATTGGTGAGCACTATGCTGTGTCATTTTGTACCGGAATCATGAAAAGGGCTTCAGAGAAACTCCGCCAATCATCCGAAGTGTTATTTGTAGATGCGACTAGCAACTGTGATGTCCACAACCACAAACTATATTTCTTCGCCACCCATTCAGTAGCAGGCGGTATACCTTTAGCTTGTATTATTTCAACTAGTCAAAAAGAAGAAGTTTTTGATCGAGCCGTTGATTGTTAATTCAGTATCATCCTTTTAAATTAAACCCTACGATCATTATCACTGACGATGATATGATCGAAAGAAGAGTCCTTCAGAAGTACTGGCCCTCTTCTAAAATGCTCTTATGCATATTCCATGTTTTAAAAGCTGTATGGAAGTGGTTTAATATGTCGAAAAATAATATTCCTAAGGAGTATAGACAGAGTCATTATCGTATGTTTAGGAATATTTTGTACGCAAAAAGTCAACAAGAACTTGATTTAAGTTTAGATGCTTTCAAGGAGAAATGTCAATAAGTATATTCAAAACAAAATTGACAACGATTTGCAGTCTTGGTGCCTTTTTTTCAGAAAAAATTTGCCAACTCGTAGATCTGACACAAATAACTTTATTGAAGTCATGTTTAGGCTTTTTAAAGATATCCCTTTAGAGCGCACAAAAGCCTATAATTTATCACAGCTCACTGATTTTGTAGTCTGTGATTTTGAAAGCTACTATAAGCAGCGACTTTTAGATTTAGTTTTTGATAGAGTAAATAATATGACTTTAAAAAGGTTATATCCAAATTCTAAAGATGTAAGCTAGGATCAGGTAAGCATGTAAGCATCAATCGTTTATTATTACCCACTTTAGCCCAAAAGACAGATGCAATGTATTAACTGTCGAAAACAAAATTGTATTATACGAAATTGCAACTGGTACACAACCACCCGAAGGGCTTTTTTGTCCATTAAGACTTACTGGGAGTCTTGAAGCAGCAGCTATTTCAAGGAAAACTGAAGAATATACACCCATAGTGTCGAATGAGCCCGTAGATTTCATTATATTAGATGAAGAGCACGCTCAACTTAATATAAATGAAATAATATGTAACGCCGAAGAGAAATGGTCCAACTTTTTTTCCATACTAGACAGAGACGTTAAAGCTAGATTGAGAGATGACCCACACCGATTTTCTGGGGCAATTCATTCGTGTGTCGCAACTTACGATAAATCGACCCTTATGAGTGCTCTATTTCAAATGTCCAAAGTTCTGCAATCCTTATCTTTGAGACCATGCAAGAAAACGCAAAGAAAAGGAAAAAAGATAAGTGTACAGCCAGCATCAGTGGCGCGCAGAAAAACGACTTCAGAAGGAAAAAGGAGGTTACAAGTGTGGAACAGGCAGAAAAATCATTTTAGTTCATTTTATTCATTTTTATTTTTTTAACTTTATTCATTTTCCAATAAAAATAATAGTATATATGTATAAAGGGTATACAGCATCGAAAAATGGGATTATCACGCTTTATAATAAATGTGTGGAACTCAATATTGCGCTAGCAGACAACAAGTTTTCCAAATAAACATTTTTTTGTATTTACTTTAGTTTTCAAAAGTTAACATTTTACTTTTAAACAAATGTTCATTTTATTCATTTTTATTTTTTGAACTTTATTCATTTTCCAATAAAAATAATAGTATGTATATGTATAAAGGGTATACAGGGGAAAAACCAACAGAGTCCAAAAATTGAAAAATGGGATTATCATTCAATACATTCGATCTGCCATATGTTTCGCTAAAAATACTACGAAAGTGTCTGCTTTAAGCTTTGTTTTCTTTGTACTGAAAATTATACTTTTTGGCCTTAATTGCTCCCCCTTTTCATATAAAATGGCGTTTCTATTTTTAACCACATTGTAATAGGTTTTTTTATTTTAAATATATAATAGACTCAATGTTGATGCAGCTAATTGCCAATCGTATCGGACGAACGATATAGCACAGCTCAGTGCAATCACTCTCGTCCTTTATGAACCGTAGTTCGGCATCTTCAAATGTGCAATTACTTACGTCCGATACGAATATGCACCCGGGGATGTACTGGTAATATCGGCGATGTTGCCAAATCAGAAATGTATTCCAACTTTTGATTTTTTAAGGAACGCTTTATTTTTGTTTGGTATTTATATTATATAACAAACTTTTAAAACTTATTAGTAAAATTATTTAGTCTAACACCACTTTTTGGCATTTTCGAGGTCAGAAATTAATAGGCATTGGTTTTATAAGGGTATATAAGGGCTTATCAGAATCTACTACACTTACAACAACTTGTTCGTTTTATTTCACTCGTAAAAGGGATATTATAATCGTAAAAAAATCACACTCCGAGATTTTTTCAGATCTTCACGTTTCAGGGTCCCTAGATGCCTAAAAACAGGTTTTCTCAATTCCTTCGGTCTGTCTGTCTGTTGATCCGTCTGTCGGTCTGTCTTTTCGCGGCTTGGCAAAAAAGCCACTTACCCGATTGACTTTAAATTTTGATCAAAAATTAAGAGTCATATGGGGATGACCTGGTAACATTGTGGTAAAAATCCAGAATGGCGGAACAAAATGGCGGCCTAGTGAATTGTTAAAAAAATTATTAGTAAAAAACTACTTATCCAATTTATCTCAAATTTTGCACAAAACTTACATATTATATAGGAATCAACTAGTAAATTTTGGTACGAATCCAAGATGGCGGAACAAAATGACGGCGTTATAAAATATTTAAAAATTCAGTTTGAAAAATTACTTAGGGGCCTGATTGTGTGCTATAAATATTTGTGGTTTAACGATGAACTAGTAAAACTGTGGTACTCATTCAACGGGGCAGAACAAAATGGTTGCTAAATAAAATATTTGTAATCGTGAGGAAGTCGCCCTTTCAGGATTTCCATATCTTGACGTTTTAGAGTTTCTAGATACCAAAAAATATGTTTTATCAATTTCGTCGGTCCATCTGGCGGTTTGTCTGCCTGTCTGTCAGTTCACGGCATTCTTCTTACGAAATTGACTTTAAGTTTTGGGTAAAAATTAAGGGTCAATGAGGATGACCTAGTAACATTTTAAACAATAAATAGACGCTAAGTCTCGGTCTCAGTCAAAGTTTCTCAGACCTATCAGAAAAATATCCTAATTACTAACTAAAAGCCTTTAAATTAAATAAATAAATAGTACCTTTAAAATAAAACAACACGTCACACATACAACGTTTTGCGTGGTCTGGAATGGAGATGACCAAGAGTTGTCCGATTTTCTTCTGAACTTTATCAACACACTCAATAATAAAATTACCTTTACCCTGGAGAAAGAAAGTCTTGGTAAGCTGCCTTTCCTAGATCTTTTGCTTATAAGAAATGGTAGCCGAATAGAGTGCGAGATTTTTGGAAAATCATCTTCCACAGACAACATTATACAGTTTCATTCCCATTCCCCACATACACAAAAATTTGCAGCTTTTAATTGTTTCTTTTATAGACTTTTTAAAATACCCCTATCTAAGGACGCTTTTAAAAAAGAACTAAATACTATTAAGCAAATAACATTTAATAACGGCTTACAATTATACAAATTATACTTTAAGTTCTTTAACAAATATAAAATGTTCTTTAACTTTATACATGCTGCCTCAAATAGTGACAAAACTTTTAAAACTATTTCTTATTTTGGAAATATTTCAACCCAGTTGTACATAGGAGAGTCAGGACGAAAGATCTCAACCAGGGTCCAAGAACACGTTCATTTGGTCAACAAACATAAAAATACAGATATCACAAAGACAAAATCAGCTTTCGCTAACCATCTTCTATCTACAGGCCACCGACTTTCTACATCAGATGACGTAACAGTTATCCATGAATGTCAGAAGGGTAAAAAATTGGACCTTTTGGAGAAGATGGAAATAACCAGAGCTAAAAGGAGCCCTGTTTTATGTTGCGTGAATGATATATTTAATTTTGAACCGAACCTCATGTTTAATAATTTACCTAACAACTAAAAACCCAAAACGAAATATTGTTATAGTCACGAATAGCAGTAAATCTATTATTCTTGCCTCTCACCCAGAAGATACGGGTTCAAATCTCACCACTGCTATACCTCTTTTTTTTTTAATTTTTCATTATTGTATTACTACCTTATTTATTTTTTTCTGATAGGTCTGATGATGCCCGACCGGGCGAAACACGTGTAACCGGTTTTATTTTATTATAAACTTTGACTGAGACCGAGACTTAGCGTCTGTTTATTGTTTAATTTAGAAACAGGTCTCTTTATGAATAATGGATGATTTACTACAATTAGTAACATTTTGATAAAAATCCAATATGGCAAAATAAAATGGCGGCCTAGTGAAATGTAAAAAAAATTAATACTAAAAAACTGCTTAACCGATTTATCTCAAATTTTGCCTGAAGATCAAGTATTATATAGCAATTAATTGGTAAAATTTTGGTACGAATTCAAGATGGCGGGACAAAATGGGGGTTTAGTAAAACATTTAAATATTCAGGCTGAAAAACTGCTTAGTGGACTGATTTCAAATTATAAAAAAAAGGCCTTGATTAGCAATGAATGCATTTTACTCACAATATTTGATTCTTTTAATTCAATTACAGGGCAGAGCCAATTTTGTAAAATTTATGATTGTTATTGACATAGGGACGTATTATAAATAATTATTTTAAAATTTGAATTTGTTCTGTCTTTTTAAAATTGGTTTTCATTGTATTGTAATTTTTTTATTGAATGTACAGTTAGCGTCAGAGAAATCCGTACGGTGTCAAATCAGTATAACCTCATTTTATGATATTTTGGTAATGCGGACTTTTATTTTTACCTGTTATCTAGGTTACAAACATACGGATTGAGTGGTTCTAAAGGTATATTAAGGTATTTTACGTACTTTCGTACTTACGTAAGGATTTGTTTTTTATTAGTTTACTTTTAAAGACATAAATTAAATTCACTAATACCAAAATTAGCATACAATTTCAACTTTTGGGGCGCTTATCTAAGCCCAAACTCTGACTGCAAAACGGCCCCTAATTTACTTGTTTTGGGTGTAACTTGGATGGTATCGAGAATTTGGAGGTCGGTAGGAGCGAATTTACCAATTACAAGTAGACTGAAATACTTTTTCGCCGAAAAATATCACCATTTCCCATAAATCTGCATTTTACGGTAAATATTCTAAAGCAAACCTCACCCCTTCGTTCTTTATCACTGTACTTTGGGGCAGCTGCTCTATTTCTTATGCAGGAATATTGTATTATATATAAAATACGGGTCTTGTAAACAATTAAACCCACGGAATTTGATAATTGTTTAATATAAAATAGAAAGTTTACCTTCATTTAACTGCTTTAAGAAAATAAAAGAAATGGATGAACCACTTTTTCTATTAAAAAAACCAAAAAGAAATTCGATGTTTTCACTGTATTCCAATGCGCCATATTCCTTAATATGACAATTTGAAGAAAGGCTATCTTGCACTGTTGCCAAACTTACATTATTGTATTGTATTAAATTTTTCATGTTTGTCTCCCGACAGTAAAGCATTTGGATCCCTGTGCCGATTCCAAATATTAGACTTTCGCCAGTGATGCACTTCGCTGTCGTTCGCCTCTTATATTAGGGCTTTAATTATGATGCCTACGGCGCCTAATCTGGTACTAACCCGGTACCAATCTACCTAGTGCGGTGAACACTAATCAACAGGCGGGTGCATCACTGGAGGAAGCCTAACATTCGACATGGGCCCTCTGGGCCGATGCCGAATGTTAGACTTTCGCCAGTGATGCCCTGCGCTGTTGTTTGTCTTTTAGGGCTTTAACGATAATGCCTACGGCGCCTAACCTGGTGCTAACCCGTTACCAATCCACCTAGTGCCTTCGCGCTCCTGCTGGTACCGATCCACAACCCACAAATGCATTTTGTTTTTCTTATATAATTTATATAGATCATATATAAAATAAACTTGGCAACGTAGCATCCCCAGCACACTGGATTTCCGTCCAACAGACGACACTCCCGCTCTCTCTTTATTTAGCAACTGTAATTATGTTTAATAATGTCAAATATAATAATTACTTCTAACTTTTAGTTAGAAATAATCATTTTTGTGTTATAAAGCATTATAATATAATCAGTCTTTTACGTAGTTCATAAATTAAATTTGTGAAAAATATGTTTTTAGCGATACGCCAAAAACAAGTTCAGTGCAACGTTCCGAAACCTTAGTTTTTTTGGATATAATTTGAAAAAGTGCTATAAATTTTTGTGTATAGAAATTATTTAAAAAAGGTAATCTTTCAAATGTATATTTTAAATTTGTTAAATTCCATGGGTAATATTCTTTACAAGAGCCATACAATACGTCGATACAGCTGTTTGAAATGGATTTTGTCTTACGCCGATCTTTCTAAGGTATGTTTCTCACGTCGTATCTTTACTATTCATATGATTAGGTGAATTGTGATCTTAGCTATACCAAAATAATCGGCAACTCGCCTAAGACACCAGCCTTATTCTATTAGTTTAATTATGGTAGTTTTTGTAGCAATACTTAAATGTGGCATATTTTGTGCTATTACTTTACACTTGACAAAGCAAGACTGACATTAATAAACGTCAAAAATGAAACATATCATCACGTGCTGCTGAAACTGTCAAATAAGAAAGGTCATTCAGGTAAATAAAGGAAGACGAAGTACAATTTACAATGAAGCAATTAAGCCGTACGGATTTACCGGTCGCCAATTGTACATGACTGTATTTTATCTGCCATTTTTTGACTTGTGTAAACATTTTTTGTAGTGGCACTAATATACGATTTGAAAACTATTATTTCAAATCGCCATTCAGGCCTGTAACATCTACAGAGTTAATCTTGAGGGAAAAAAATAAAAACACCAAGCGAATGTCTATATTTTCTTTAGAGACAGCCTGGTCGATGTTACGGCTGATTTTTGAGACATTTTTGGAATTTAGCTTACACTAATTTGTTTGGTTTTGAGCCTTCATCCCGTATCGGTACCTCATAGGATAAAAACCATTACGCAGGTCAAGACAGTTAAAGCAATTAACGTTACTGATAGATGATACATTTTTTCGGGCAGCATTAGGCGATTTTCGTTCCGGTGTAACTGATTTTCTTTTATGCTACCATTTAAAGAAGTGGAACCCTCGCCACTTGCACCTCGTCGACAAGATGTAGAAGACTGGTTGATTGGTTTGATACCCCACTGAAGACGTGGAAACTTGCACCCGATATAATTTTTTTCCAATCTTTTCTCTATAAATTTTAGTATTTTTGATATATCCTTCAGCTACATTAGTTAACTTCCATCCAGCATGACGTTTTATATTCGTAATATTTTCTCCCGCTTCGGAAAAAAGGGTGGCAAATATTCGGCGAAAGCAGTGATCGGTAAACTGTTCGGCATCGGGTAAGTTCAAAAGTTTGGTCATTTTTCGGGACATTTCTCCAAATGTGTCTTTACCTACAACTTGCGTAGAACACTTATCGTTCTTGTAAAATACAAAAAATCGTTAATGTTCGGTGTGGCTTGGTCTTAGAGCCAAATATTTTCTATAAAGTCCAATAAAAATGGGCAAGGATTCTTTTCCATCTACTACCATGAACATACGATCTACCTTAGTTCCAGATGCTTTTATGGATATCAAAAGAGAATTTTGGAGGTACTGTATGTCATCATCCTCGAGTGTATAAAGTTCGTCACGCCTGGTGGAACCACATATGCCAAAAATAAAAGAAACTTTTATCATCAAAAATATTTCGTCAGGAGCATTCATTAGAAATGTTTCAATATCTTCTTTGCTCAGTAACTTAGACTTTATCCGTCACTGTTGCGCTTTGAAAGGGCTATAAGTTTTGCGTACTTACTTACATCGATGTTGTTATTTAAATTAATTGTAGCCTGAAGTATACTATAGTAACTCCAAAGGGAGTGTTTTGCTTCGTCTTATGTTTTCATTAAAATACGCTAATAGGATATCTTCTTTTATGGCTCAACTTTTAACGATATTCTTTCTAGCACACCACAAAAATAGTCTCTATAGGTCTTTTCATACAGTTTTCTAGATTTGGCGGGCAAAAGGTCAGTCTTTGTCTTTTCAGCTGCTTCTGGTTATCTGGAGATGACCGTACTGGCCCTCATAATGACAGAAAGAGTTAATATTTTGTATGCAAATATTTACCTTTAGAAAGCGATGTCAAATCTCTTTATTGCCTTCAAACATCATTTTTAAAAATATTAGAGTCTCCTATTGCACCCACTGTGAGCTTTGGGCGGATGTCATTTTATTTTCACCTAAAAATGCAAAATTTAATATAAACTTTATAGAAAGGCATTATTTTATATGGATGTTTCCTTACTTAATTGGGATCTGTCAAGATAAATAATGGAGCCTCAAAGTAATGAGTTTTATCACATATAGTGTAGCAAACTCTGAACATAACATAAAAAGCAAAACCCACACCGAACATAAATTCGTTCTAACGTATGGGTATGACTTCCGCAAGTTTAAATTTAGTTTCTGCTTGTACGAATTGGAAGTTAGAGAAGTAAAGAAGCATGACATTTAACATACAAAGCATTTTTGTTTATATACTTCACAAGTATATAATAAATAATAAACAGAAATTTTTGTGTAGTTTAAATATATCTTTAAAGAGACTTGAAATTGACTGACCTTTAACATGGCTTAGACTTTTACGTACTGATGACGTATTCTTCGAACATTCAGTAATTTTATTTTTTTCAGAAGAGTATATTTAATACAGTAAAATAAGATAGACCTTTAACATGGCTTAGACTTTGACGTACTGATGGCGTAATCTTCGAACATTCAGTAATTTTATAGACAATTTATCTTTTTCAGAAGAGTATATTTAATGACGAAATATGTTTAGTTATAATTTAGAGCTACTTAACGCTGATTCGAAATGTTCACAAGTGTTTTCTATGTATTTAACTTTTTTATAAATTAGACAATGAGAATAAAAGATTTTTTAAAAGTTCAAAAGCATCAGTTTATCTTAATTATATCTTAAATTATTATAATATTGCAACCATATCGTTTAAAAGGGGAAGAGATAAACTTGACTTTAAATAAAAAATTTTGAAATCAATAACATTATGAAATCGCTTCTATATTTAAAACAAAAGCAAATATCCAATACCTCCCCCGATTTCCTCTTACCATCAGACCTTTAGAGTTTCTGGTTAGTTTCGTACATCAATTGTAACTTTTCAAACTATTTTAAATAATGACCTGATAATAATATCAATAATTATGACAATAATAATAATATTAATAATATCTTCGTTCTAAATAACACCAAGAAGTACGCATACATTATAGACATGAGCATACCGTTGGATGAAAGTTTGAGGACTGCGAGAAAGCAGAAAATGAATAAATACCAAGATTTAGTATTCGAGGTGAAAGAGCTATATCGGTTGGACTTTGTCAAAGTGCCCAATTATTATTTCTTCTAACGGTCTGGTATCAAAGAGCAGGGACGGCGGGGAGGCTATAATTTTGCATAGGGAGCAGCATTTACGAAAAAAGTTTATAGTTGCAGCTTTCATAGAAAGGAATTAAGGCATATTCAGCAAGCCTAGCGTCGATATTTCAAACACATAGAAGCGGCTTCTAACTCAAACTAACTTCCTAAAACTTCGCGGTTCAGGTAACCAAGGGGCGGATACTTGACCCTCATCGCACACGACCAGTATATAAGCCCGTAGGTTTAGAGTTAGCATTTAGTTTACACTTGAAATGATTGGAGATAGTTACCATTTGAAACGTTGTAAAACCAAAATACGTGTTATGGAGTGAATTTGTTATTATAATTGCTCTCTCCACCCCTAAGAGCTGGCTACGCCGCTTTCCGGTAGACAAACAGCTTCTGATGATCCTGAAGACCATCAGTATAGACGCCATCAAATCTGTAATTGGCCAAGCCCAGAAATCCTCTTGTCAACATGCGACACTCTCCGAAGAATTGTAGCTGGTGAATAAAAGGGTGGAACTAATCCGAAATATGAGTGACAATCTTCTACCGAGGAATGATAATAACAATAGTAATAAAACCCCCTGGGAAGAATAGGCCCAATGGATGATCTACTTGTCGTAAAGGGTGACTAAAAGATTGACGGCCTTTGCCTCAAAAAGGGCTCCTGAGGGTCACCGGCTAAGTAAATATGCGTGAGTTGAAGTTCATGTAGGAGCTGCTTTTCGACAACCTCTAATCCCATCAGTGGCGGCTCGCCAGGGGACGCAAGTGAAGCGCCGCTTCACCTACATTTTCCGATCAATTTACTTAAAAATAATTTATACCATTATTTTCTATCAAAACTAGTGCGTTATATACTCAAAAAATAATAATGAGTTAAAAACTTAGCGCGCTGAACACCTTTTCATTAGAACGACCCATTGAGGAATCGCAATCAGCAGTTAACAAATTCCGCCTCAGACTCCACCCGCACGCTTAGATTTGTTTACGGCAGTTGTTATGGCAACGCAATGGTGAATATCCGTAGGGTAAATAGAGATAAAAGCTGTATAAAACTGCTGCTGCAGGCTGCAGGCGCTTATTCGCTTGTTATAGAATTAATGTAAATTAGTGCGTTCGGATCATCGGAGGCGGAAGTGAGTGTTTTTTAAGAATAAAACCATATATTTTAAATCTTCTAAATGTATATTATTTTTCCTAAGTATTAAACAATGCTCCAAAGCTATGGATAATTAATATCATAAAAAAGTAAAAAGGCCATTTTGGGCGTGGCACCCCGAAACATTTTCAGCGCTGTGCATCTAGCTACGCTGCGCTTCACCATTCTTAAATCCACGAACTGCTACTGTCCTATGTTAGGGCTAGCTGGTATACTGCCATCTGGCAGTAGAAATAAAATACAAATCCTGTTTTATGAAATGTACAATTTATAGAATAAATGGGTGAACGGCATTGTACCACCGAAACCGCTTGTCGCGCTCGAGACTTACATCGACACCTTACAACCAGTTGAAGTGATTTTGCGGCGATGCAAGTCAGTATACCTTGTGGGAGCACAAACGAAATATTTTCACGAGTAAACTCCTTGCAGGAAAAAATTTACCTCAAATGTAACATCAGCTACGTATTGTTTACAACCTTGAACATCCAAATGGCTGTTTGGCAATGATATGAGCTGCCGAGCTTTTCGAAGGTGTATTAAAAACCGTAAACCGTCGGATGCCATATGTAAACTGCCTTGAAGATGGTTTTATTTGGTGTGGTTCTGTTGTCATATCATCACCAAACCTGACATTTAGATATCCTAGTTTGTGAACAATCCACAGCTGATATTAGATTTGAAATAAATTTTTTCCTGTAGGTAATTTATTCTTAGAACTAGATCATTTCTGCCCCCAAAAATGGTAATGAGATATAGCAACTTAAACCAAAAAGAATCAGACTTTTCGATGACTTTAAGCATTTCCATTTTGGGAATGTTCGAGCTCCGCAGAATTATAATAATTTTTGTATAAAAGATAAAAGTGCACTGCTTGATAGTTGGCTGTTCAGGATGAGGTCTAGGTTTATTGTAATATCTGATCGAATGTCCAGTGTATTTAATGCAATACCCGTTTGAATTTAAAGCTTCAGTCGGTTTTTCTGTTTTTTTTTCGAATTGAATTTGATTGATTGAAAATAATGAATTGATAAATGATTGTTGCTGAGATAGATGATGATGAAAACTAAAGTAAGTAAGAAAAAATCTATTTGTATGTGTCCGTTTCTTGTAAATCTACCTAGTGGCGGTTTGTTAATAAGTGCTGTAGAGCTTCACCACTGGCCACTAATTTCACAAAATAATAATTTAAATCCAGCTTTAACTTTTATCTGGCAAGTTTCGTTCATTACAGCAAAGCTCTTACACAATGCTAGGGAATATATATTAGCTATTCTGTGAAAATGGATAATATATTATCCCCGTTCCTTCGTAAATTCGCCTTTCGACGGATACTACGTCAAGTAGCCGTTGTCGCATTGCGAAGTCACGTTTCCGTCGCAGTCCATCCAATAGCAGCTCGCAGCAAATACATGTGATATATGTTGTGACCTTGAAGCGTCCAATAACGACAAGCTTCCTACAAATGCCGAGCTGCAAAGAATTTTACCGGTAATGTTTCTTCTGAATACGACATTTGCTGGCTACTTGGTCCTAAACATATGTCCCACGGTTTCACAAATAAATTGATAATAAAACTTGTTTCTATGCCGATGACCAGTATAGAAGCGAAGAGAAATTTTTCTACTCTGATACGGACAGTAAGAAGTACCATGTGTAATGTCTTAGCATGTTTGGCGGTTAAATAGAAACTTTTTCGGTCTATTCCTGATTTGAACCATTTCTATGTAACATTTGATTTTTGTGCAAAATTTGAAGAAAATTGGATAATTAGCTCTTTTAGTAATATTTTTTTAACATTGTTCCACCATATTAGATTTTTAACAAGTTATTACTATGTCATCCATAAATGGCCCTTAATTTTTGACTAAAATTTGAAATTAATCTGATAAGTAGTTTTTAAGCTATGCCATGAACGGAGAGACAGATAGGCGAACCGACGAGATTGATAAAACATATTTTTTGGCATCTAAGGAGGCTCAAACTTGAAAATATGTAAAATCTGAGAAGGTGATTTTTTTCACGATTACAAACGTTTTATTTGGCCGTCATTTTTTTTCGTCATATTGGATTCGTTCCAAAATTTTACCAGTTGATTCCAATATAACACGTTCATGTTTGCGCAAAATTTGAGATAAGTTGGTTAAGTAGTTTTTTAATAATATTTTTTTTACATTTCACTAGGCCGTCATTTTGCTTCGATTTTTACCAAAATATTACCAGGTCATCACCATACAACCCTTAATTTTGATCAAAATTTGAAGTCAATCGGGTAAGTAGTCTTTAAGCTATGCCACGAACTGGCAGACAGACAAATCGACAAAACGACTTAAAAACGTGAAGATATGTAAAACGTGAGAGGGTGATTTTTTTTACGATTACAAACATTTTGATCCCTATGTTACAATTAGTTATGGCACACAATTTGAAATTAGTTCAATTAGTAGTTTCTCCAGGCTGAATTTTTAAAATTTTTTTTAAGCTGCCACTCTAGTACGCCATATTTCACTAGGCCGCCATTTTGTTTAGCCATATTCGATTTTTCACCAAAATGTTACCAGGTCATCTTTATATGAATCTAATATATGATCAAAATTTGAAGCCAATCGGGTAAGTAGTCTTTATGCTATGCCGCGAACTAATAGACAGACCGACAGATGGATCGATGCACAGACAGCCAATCAATATAGAAGAAGAAAATTGTAAAAATATAAGTAAGTAGTTAGCCATTATTTTCATTAAAATAATAGAGTCGACAAGTAGACGCTGGACGCCCGATTAATTGTTATCAGTTAACAAACTCACCAGTTTATCAAATTAAAATTTAACACTTTAGCAGTTGTGTAGTTGTGCTTATAGTTGTAATTATTATTATAATGGCTAAAAGTGATACAGATAAGGAAGCAAAAATCATTAGTTATTACTATTTAACCTTAAGACTAAAGACCTGACGATTTTTTCTAGTTAACAAGATCCTTTCCTTAATTTTTTTAAAAATAATTTTAAAATACTAGAAATTGGGTTTGCGCCAAAATTTGCGAAAACTTAGAAATTTGAATTCTATTATTAATTTAAGGTTTCTTTTTATAATACAGAAAAAGTAGGTTCACGTGTTTGTCCCTTTTTGGTATTTTCAAGTTTTTATACAATTCATAATTAAGTAAAGTGAGTAGGAATTAGATTAGGTTTTGTTAAAGCTAATCACTACTTTTTTGTTTTTAAAACGATTTTAATGAAACCGAAAAGGCTTAAAAATTGTAAAATCTTCAGTGTTTTATAAGATGGCGAACTCTGAAAGTTCTGCATGGTCTAAAATCTAAAACGCGGCCATCTGATATCATTGAAATTTCCCAGTAATACACAGGATATGTTAAAAAATGTAAATTTTGTTCAAGAGTAAAATACTTCTTTTTGACAATATTTGAGCATAATTTTTAATTTTATTTAATCTTTTTCCATAATAATTTTCGACATTGTTTCATGAAAAAAATTCATATTTTTTGACAAACCCTGTATATGATTAGGAAATTTCGATATCTGATAGTTGCGTTTTCGATTTTAGACCATGCAGAATTTTGAATAAATAATATCTGTGTTTTTATAAAATTAATAATAAAAAAAATTCCCATATGCTGCGAACTTCAATAGACACACAATATAAAAGTTAGTTCTTAGTTATGAACATTTGTAACAGTAATCGTTATTCCGTAAATTAGTTCTTAACATTCTTGACTACAATATAGTCTTTTTTCGCTTGTTAAATATTTGGTAAATAAGCAAAAAAAGTTTTATTTGCAGATTTTTGTAATTTGTTTATTTTATTTAATTAACAGAAGTTTATTTTTCAACACCCTATGTAATAATTTGCTAATAAGTCATGTTTTTCTCACTTTAAAAAAAATTGAGCTTACTTGCTGAAATACTTTGTATAACCCATGTATATTGTAGCGTTATTCCATTTAAATATGAACCTACTAATGAATAATAAACAAAAAATAATCGTCAAAAAATAAGTATACACTGTTTAATTTCAATGATTTCCTTAAAATCAATAATTTTACCCATCTTTAAAGGAATTTGTTTAGTTTGATTTTGATACACCCTGTAAAAATGCTTCTGGAGTTTACCATAACCCTCCATTTTATGTATTATAGCTTGTCATCTAATATTGCGGTTTATATAAATAATATTTTCCAACATTGGATGTAAATGACCCCACTGTGCGACGGAATTGGTAAAACATATGTTTTGGCATCTAGGGATGCTAAAACGTAAAGATATGTCAAACCTAAAAGGATTTTTTCACGATTCCAAACATTTGATTTGGCTGCCATTTTGTTCGGCCATCTTGAATTAGTACCACAATTTTACTAGTTGATCCCTATATCACAATTAGTTATGGCAGACAATTTGAAATCAATCTATTAAGCAGTTTTTTAGACTGAATTTTTAAATATTTTATTAAGCCTCCGTTTTGTTCCGCCATCTTGGCTCCGTACCAAAATGTTACTAGCTAATTTCAACGTAATACTTGATATTTGTACAAAATTTGAAATAAATTGGATAAGTTATGGAAATGTTACCAGGTCATCCCCACATGACGTGAACAGACAGACAGACCGACGGAATTAAGAAAACATTTTGTCGACATCTAGAGCCCCTGAAATGTGAAGATCTGAAAAAATCTCGGAGGGTGATTTTTTCACGATTACAATACTTCCCTATTACGATGGACGTAATATTATTTTCAGAGCCGTTATTATAAATATCAAATTTGGATTAGTTAGTTTAAAAGTTTAATTAAACATTAATTTACTAAATAACTGCTGCATGTATCGAAAGACTCATAACCTAAAATATAGAGCACATTTTTAGTTTCATTCTCAACGCAAACAGCTATAACTCTTCTAAAATGAATTTACTGCATACTGATATTTCAGTGTTAGCATCAGCAAGTTTTTTTGCGTGGTATACGCCATCTGCTAAAGCACATTCTGTTTTCGCCAAATTACAGTAACTAAAAAAGTGTTGAAATTCATTGCCATTGGAATATAAAGTAATACGAAAAAAGAGGTGGCAGCGGTGCTGAATTTGAAGCGTTGCGTTGAGTAGATTAATCGAGTTTAAAAGTTAAAATTGAATTTTGCCGCAACGAACAAATTTTATTTTCATAGGAAAGTCGGTATGCCTGGTTGCCTAATGTTATTAATTATTGAAAGTTTTGCACTATTTACGTGTATTTATTTTTATTTCGACCTAGACATTTTTGTTGTTCCGATCTAGGAAAAGTATCTATACTGTGGATCGATTTAAATCGAAACATGAAGTATCGATCCAGTGCAATATCACCTTTTAAAGTATCGATACTAAACATATCGAATACTATCAATACGGGATATGAAAACATTTATAAATAATAAACAACATCTATATAATGGTATATTATTCGAAAAAGAGTATTCCTTTTTTTAGCAACATTGTAATAAAGTATTTTTTTTACTTTATTATTACGTATTACAATAATAACACCCTGTAATACTTAACCATTTGCTTAAATAATAAAATATAAACATAAATACATTACAAATAAAAACACAAATCAAACAACAAAGTCATTGCTGAGGGTATCTATACAATCAAAATATTGTTAAATATACGTTTTTTATATTTCCTAAACAAATGAGGTTTAGCTACCATAAAAAAAAATGTTTTTTCAAATTTGTGGTGTTCCCATATGTCTTTACCTCATTACTGTTACAATTAGTTATGGCACACAATTTGAAATCAGTTCAATAAGTAGTTTCTCCAGGCTGAATTTTTAAAAAATTTTTTAAGCCGCCACTCTAGTACGCCATATTTCACTAGGCCGCCATTTTGTTTAGCCATATTCGATTTTTCACCAAAATGTTACCAGGTCATCTTCATATGAATCTAATATATGATCAAAATTTGAAGCCAATCGGGTAAGTAGTCTTTATGCTATGCCGCGAACTAATAGACAGACCGACAGATGGACCGATGCACAGACAGACAATCAATATAGAAGAGGGAAAAAATTGTAAAAATATAAATAAGTAATTAGCCATTATTTTCATTAAAATAATAGAGTCGACAAGTAGGCGCTGGACGCCCGATTAATTGTTATCAGTTAACAAACTCACCAGTTTATCAAATTAAGATTTAACACTTTAGCAGTTGTGTAGTTGTGCTTATAGTTGTAATTATTGTTATAATGGCTAAAAGTGATACAGATACCTCCCACCTGAACTTGTTTTTCCAAAAATATTCCTTAAAGGAGGCATACTTATAATAATTGTGAGTGTGATTTTTAATTAATTTTTTTTAGGAAAACTCTTGCATATTCCGCAATTTTTATTTTTGAAATGTAATATTATAAATGGGTTCTTTCTGGAAAAAAACTAAATATGCAAAAATCGTCTGTCAGGATAGTTTATCGGACCGCCAATGAAATATCTATGCTAAAAAATCACTCAAACTGAGTAATATTTCTAGGCACTTGTATTAATGTATTCTTTCTTTTTGTTGTTCGGTAATTCCCAGAACCAGTAAAAAAATTTACAAGCGTAACGTAAATCCATTATATATATATATATATATATATATATATATATATATATATATATATATATATGTGTGTGTGTGTGTGAGCCGGCCAAATGATTAAATCAGCAAAGTTTTACAGAATTTTATTTGCCGTCAGCGGCGTGCTTTTAACTTTTTTGGTTTTCGAGATATTTTGAAAAAAATAAAAAGTGGCATTTTCTGCAAAGCCCTGTTATTCTTTATTTGTATTTTGTTTCAAAATCTATAAACATTTTTTATAGTCATTTTTTATGTAGAAAACGGCTATTGCATAAGATTTTAATTACGACGTTTCGGTTATCCTTCACTATCACCAACTTTATTTTTTCTTATGGACGCCACATTGGATTTTTGTCTCTTTAAAATAAGCAAGAAAAATCCTATTCATTGATGTATAACAAGTTTACATTTCCTAAAGAAAAATCATCGAAATATTCAAAAATCGATTTTATTCTAGTAGGCTTTGGATCGCCACGGTAATAATTTTTTTGTAATGTTTAATAAATATTTAATGTAGTAATCACAAGAAATACGAAAAAATAATAATAAGCTTTAACTAGAAACATACACATGTACAAAAAAATACAATATTTGGTATATCAAACCAAATGCTATCCATTTTTAGCAACGCAAGCACAACATTTTTTTAAAACACTATGTGTCGCTCGTCTAAATGTGTTTCTGTTAATATTAGCAAACATTTCCTGAGCTCGCTCTTCGAGTACGGCCAATGTCTCGGGAGGTTTAAATTCAAAAACTTCGTTTTTAAGGTGCAGGCCATGATGTAGGACCACCATTGGAAATTAATTTGTCCACAAAAGTTCTTCTTAATAAATCTCTAACAGCCTTGGAATTGTGGGGTGGGCCCCCTGCTAAAACTAAACATTATGAAATTCGTATTGTGCTGCATCTTTAATTGCTGTAGAATTTGTTTTTCGATTGTGTTTGTTAAAGACTGTGTTTGTTAAAGATTCCACAAAATATGTTTTGTCAGTCCATATAATGGCACTGCTAAAAGTTACATTTTCCTGCAATTTGTTAATGTACCAGTTACAAAAGATAAGTCTCCTTAGAAAATCTCCTTCAATGCGCCCTTGAAGTCGGCTTGTATGGGTGGTACTTATTTTTGTTTAAAACCCTAATCTTTAAAAAAAATTAAAAAAAGTGTTGTCCTAGGAATGTCTAGCTCTGTACTGCTTATTCTTGTCGATGAAGTTGGGTTTTCGGTAAAGTAATGTATAACTTGATTGTCACGATGGTTATTGTCTTTGTTATCCTTTTTAGGCCTTGACTCTTCGAAACTTCCACAAGTTCTCAAATTAACCACAAGTTTTGAACAATATGTTTAGTTTGGTTGTTGCCTCTCTGGGTATGTATCAGCGTAATTATTTAAGGCTATAACCGCATTTCTATTGTTTTTAATATAACATTCCAGTATATCAAAGTTCTCTTCGTTGGTATAACGCAAAGCCATTTTTAAGAATTTAAAATAAACGATAACAGAAAATAACTGACAAACTTTGAAACGTCAAAAAATCAAACAGTCCAAAACAAAAAAATAACAATGTTACCATGGCGATCCAAAGCTTGGTAGAACAAAATCGATTTTTGTACATTTTGATGGTTTTTCTTTAGGAAATGTAAACTTGTTATATATCAATGAATAGGATTCTCCCTCCATTCCATAAGAAAAAATAAAGTTGATGTTATCATTTGCTCTATATCATAGACTAAGCAGTTATTTTCCAAATCTAGCAATACTGCCAATAAGACTCTGACAGTGTTTTTCGTGGTAAAACAGGTATTCATTATACATAACAGGAATTTGTCATTTGGAATTTGACAAAGGGTATATAACTATTTCTTTCTGTCAGATGTAGAAGTAAAGAGAAAGAGCGTGTGCTGGTCTGCTCTTTGTGTAAAAGAAAGTACTTCAATATGTCCTGTTACAGAAATCTATTATGAAAATTAAAACTGAATCTTTCTAGTAAATACATGTGTGTAGAAGTCACCACAATAAATATTCCGAATCGCTTGGTATTGATACTTAGCAGAATGTATCGATACGTGGATCGTACCGTATTAAAAAGATCGATACAAAATATCGGAAGGACAAGTATCGATACTTTAGAAGATCGGATCGTATAGCGCATCCCTAAATTGAACTATAATTCCATTTCTATTACATCCCATTAATCAGTCCACAAATATTAAAATGCATAAAAGAAAATCTGAATGCTACAATGTTTAAAATTCCAATTATAATTTAATTTAGTTCGTACTCTTCTTATACACATTTTTAATTTGGAAAACCGGAAGTTTTTAATAGACGCCGAAATATAAAAAAAATTCTGTGGGAAACACGAGTTGTCGGATAAAAATGTTTAATCACTGGTGAAAGAAAATGTGTAAGAACAGAGAGTCAATTTTATATTTAATGGAAGTTTTAATTAGAGTAAAATACTGTATTAATAAAGCATACTTTTTGGTCATTACAGAAATCTGATATAAATGTATAAAAATATAATATATTAAATACCTACAGCATATACTACATAAGACTGTCCATTTATTTTTTCCCAAGGTAAAATGTACAGGGTGTTCAATTAAGGATGTCTACTCTCCCTATCTCCAGAATACTTCAAGTTAGCGTCTTGCAAAAAAATAGTATAATAAAACTGGCAAAGATCAATCGACTGAAAATATTTCTTTTAAGTTTCTAAATTGATCACAAGGGGGTGGAGTTGCTAGGGTAAACAATAAATTTTAAAAATTTACAAAAATTCCCAGACCTAAAGATAACTTTTATTACCTTACTGGAAAGCTGAGTTAATTTCCTATCACTTTGGTTCTATACTTCAAATTCAAATTCAAACGATTTTTTTAATGCGGACAAAGGCTGCTTATGTCCAACCTGAAAAAATAGATATATAACATATAAAATAAACAAAATTAAGATGTTACATTACAAGACCTATGCGCTAAATAATATGTAGTTAAATTAAGAAAGATACTAATTTTCCAACTACAATTACATTAATTCTATAACATAATAATATAAATATTAAATAATTAACAATTGCTATAAAAGTAAAAAATGAGCTTTAAGAAAAGAACTGTTTAAATTTATATTTAAACGTGTTTATGTTGGTAGGTACCTTGAAGAAATCTGGAAGTGAATTATAAATAAACGGAGCGTTATAACTAAAAGAGCCCTTAATGCAAATGTGGATATCTACTTGAACGATTACGATACAACAGTTCAAAAATTATCTTTTCTCTTAAGTATGTAGGATAATTTCCTTTTAGAAATTTATACCCAATAAAAGCATAGTGTATTTTTAGCCTTACCTCAATTTTGAGCCATCTAAATTCAACAAATGGCGGAGTGATATGGTTTCTTCTAGAGATACAGGCAGCAAATCTTAAACATGCACTAGGATTCTATGCCAGTTAAATCCGGTTAAACAAGGTTCATAAACGACGTCATAGTAATCAAACATTGATATAACCAATGCTTCAATTAATTTTAGTTTAACTTTAGAACTTTATATATATTTATATCGGTAAAGAACCCTAAGCCTACCATACGCGTTCTGTAGACGATTGTTGAGATGTATTTTTATACAATATAAGGCCAAGATTTTTAACAGTTTTCTTAAACTGAATATAAGTACTATCAAGTACAAGTCTATCTAGGTACGTCATTTTATCCCGTTGATATTCTGTGCCCACCAACACAGCTACTGTTTTGCTGTCATTTAAATTTAAGCAGTTATTTTCAGACCAGATGTTCGGTCTTGGGACCTATTCTTTTTTTGTTATGCATTAATGATATCACCAACCAAAAAATTAATGAAAAAATCTCTCTCTTTGCTGACGACACAAGCATAACATGAAGTGATTTTGATACAACGTCTTTACATTCCAATATTTCCAACGATCTTGTTATGATTAAGTCTTGGTCCGATTCCAATCTGCTTTGCTTCAATGTGGATAAAACGGTGGCCTCATCGTATAAGGGCACTTTACAACCACTTCAGCTACTTAACAGCAGTATTAAATACGTTGAGTCGGTTAAATTCCTGGGTTTGAATATTACAACCTCCTTTTTTTATTTTTTTTGTATTGTTGTTTTTTTTTATTATTTTATTTTTATTTATTTTTTTTATTTTACGTTGTTTTACTCGGTGCTCAGATTCTTTTATTTCGGAGGCGTTAGGGCGTGAGTTCAAATAATTTAAACAATATTGTGGGCGCCAGGCTCTAGAGTGGCCAAAGAGGTTGAGCAGAAAAGAAAAAAACAAGATAGATGCAAATGTACGCTAAGACACAATACTTAAGTTAACTTGTAATGTAGCTTCCCAAAACCTTCTAATTCCTGCAATGGACAGATTATAAATAAAAGAATGAAATACTAATGCAAGGAAATTTATTGTAAATTGTATATAAAATATAAGTATAAATATCACAGTGGTATTAAATGTTGTTCAACACAATCAACAGTAACAATCAAATCACCACATATGAGGTAAAACGATAACTACACTATTCATGAAATTAAATGTGCCAAATGAAATAATATTTATATCTTTAAGTTTAATATCTTGAAAGGACTGAAAAATTTTGATACATAAATTTACCATAAAAGTTAAATGAACTACCAGTAATTAAATATTTTGATTATTAAAATTTAAATTATGCAAAACTGATTAGGTGGAAAAATTGGAGTGAAATGGATATTTAAAGTATTAAAATTTTAAATTAAGTAAAATGATTAGATGGATAATTGAAAAGAAAGAGAGAGGGCAAGGATACAACCTTGAATTAAATTTTATTTTCTTAATTAAGTTTTATATTTGTTACCAAATATTGTTGAAAGAGCATAGCATGAATGTTGCAAAAACCAGATTTAATAAATATTATTTTATAAAAACCTCATATGAGAGATGCAAATATTAGTATCATATATCGATATTGGCTGAAAATCACCGATAATATGAAGATGGGCTGTAATGCAAAATATATTCAAACAATCATAAAACTATAACAGGTGGCTGAAAATCACAGGTAATTTTAGGAAGTACTACCTATTACAAAAAACTTAACACTTATGACACTAAGACATGGGTACCCAATATACTCTCAACATACCTAATATAACTTATACTACAAAAAAAAGTCTCTTACTACCTATAAGCTATGAGCACTTACAAAGCAATTATTTGAAAAAAACAATAAGAGTGTTTTACAAAACTCAAATTTAATAAAATAAGCCAGAAGATGCAATGAATTCTTTACTCAAAATCAACTAATTAAATAAAATACTACAAAGGAATACTTTGGAGAATTATAGGTACCGAAATTAGAATAAAAGTTTATAGTTACTGATTTGCAAATGAATTCATGAGAAACCATTTAGAATTAAATTGGTTAATGATTTAAAGTGACTTTATAAAGGTAATTATAGTGCGAGAAGGCTGAATAATTGAAAAATTAGCAACGAAAGATCAAATTTCTAATGTATGCTCAGGGTAAGTAGAACACCAGTAGTAAAGCTACCTTTTATAAGCTAAACAAGGAAAGGTACTTATCTTTAGACTCGGTGTTGGTTGGTTCCCTAAATGAAGACTTTCCTCAACGCTTCACAGCAGCGGTTAGCCTATAAGCTCAACCAAAAGGAGGTGGGCCTCTAGACGAGCAGACTGCAACGGAGGCCCCAAAACAGCACAAGCCAACAAGGAAAACCTCAAATGCCCCGTTCCAGCTACGCCACGGTAGTCCAACCAGAATCTAAGTTTCCAACTTCCTGCCTGATGTCCCTAAGTTGACCTGCCTAAGCCACTGTTCTTCCCACAATAAAAGAGTGATGTTGATTTTATTGTGATTGCGGTATTAATTAAAATATGCTCCTGCTGTAGGTTAAAAGGTCCTTGTAGTAGGATAAAAGCTTCTTGCAGTACGTTAAAAGCTTGAAAAGATAGAGAAATGTGCTGAGTACCAACCCACGTGGCGACTATTCCATGAACCATCTCCCTAGCAAGATGTTCTAATAATTTTGAATGACTAATTACCTGATGTTATGGCTTTGAATAGTCTTGAAGTGCTTTCCAATCCCAATTAAGGCTTCATAGAATTCGCCGATCAGTAGAACTTCTTACACGTCGTGTAAAATGGCGGCACAAAAAAACTATGAGAACTAACACTTCATTATTATTCTGCAGAGAGGTAGCAAGAGAGGATCTCTTTGTTCGGTCCAAAGGTTTTATAGTCCTAGCATAGCGAAAAAAATGATGTATCCTGTTCCGGTACATGGTACCAACCTAGTACTCTCGATGATAGAAACCCTCGACAGACATTAAAAAAATCACTTTCTTATCCCGAAAAGTCTCAAAACATCTCCCTTTGCTACGGAACACCACCACCGATCACCACTAACGAGACAAAATCACATGATATAACCTCAGACTTTGAAACCCCTGACATAATTTGGAAATAAAACATAGGGTATAACGGGTTGCCTGCAGTAAGGTGTCGCCAAACAACGATCTCGGATTTTATTAACATTAGGGACTTGTCGCGTTATTTACGATAATTATTGGTTTGTATTTTATATATTTGACTGTCTTAAAAGAAACAAAATATCAGATATTTTGTGAATAAATAGGTGATAATTAAGAACTTGACCGTTGTAATAATCATTTTCAAAATGATTGTGACAATATAAATAACTACCTAAAATGGTCTAAGCATATTCACACCTTAACTAAAAAACTTTCTACCGCCTGCTTTGCCATTCGATCAGTTTCAAAAGAACTCGACGTGTCTTCTGCCAGACTTATTACTATATTACTTATTTTTCTCTATTTGAATCTTATCTCCCCTATGGCCTTCCCTTTGCGGCTGGTGTACCACCGAGCTATTTTTTAGTATTTTTAGGCTTCAAAAGAGAGCAATCCGCTATTTGTTTAGTCTAAATAATAGAGAGCACTGCCAATACTATTTCAAAAAACATGAAATATTAACACTTTCTGAATTATTTATTTTACAAACCCTCTCTTTGATTAGAAAACATATAAGCACATTCCCGGAAAGGCCACAATACGTATATCCTACCAGAAACCCTAGGCATGACATACTTTCCCATTCCTTCCACAGAATTAATAAAAAAATCAATTATTTTCAACGCCATAAAAATTTACAATCATCTTCCAGAACATTTAAAAACAATCACTACGTTTGCACTCTTTCGAAAAAATAAACCAAAGCGTACCTCATTGAAAGATCTTTTTACTGCATTAATGATTTTTATAATGAATAAGTCTCATTAAAATGTTTTTATTTGCTTGTTTACTTAAATTTTTTTGGGTGTCATGTTGCTGCCTACCATTTGAAAATATTTTATAAGGAATAAACTGTCTGATAGTCCGTTAACATTAATTATTTTTGTAACATTTTAGTCATATATTTTATTTTTTTTCTAAAACACCTTAATTACTATATTAGTTCAGTACACGTTTTGTTTAACTTCACTTATTTTGCTTGTATAACGATAACAAGTTTAAGGTCACGTAATTTTAATTTCAATGTCATCGAAATTATTCTCCTCGCATATGTATTGTTTATTTCCTTTACTTAGGTCACCTGGATTCATTAACCGCTTTATGGCAGTGTTATATAACGAATGTTATATTTACGATTTATGTAGCTGCATTGACTTATCGAAAAATATGATTTTTTTTTCTATTAATATTTCGTTTTTTCATTGTTTTAAGGTAAATTTCGCTTTCTCCATAAAATTGTAACAATTTTCCTGCGACAATAAAGCATACTTTTGTTTTTTGTTTATTTTTTTGTTATCTTTTCCAAATCACAATTTAAATATTCTAGTGCCAAATCTTGAAACTCAGGGGGAAAACATGAGTAAACCTGGCAGCATCATCAGCATACATATCGTCGGGCTTATCTCATTTTTTAAAAATTTTCAGGACAGCGATTTTAAGAATTTCAAGAACTTTAAACCGTTAGAGTTCTGTTACTATTTCATTAAATATTTTAGTTTTTTATATGTGTATTATAATCATATGACTAATGTTTGTCATTATGATAAATGTTGCTTAGGCATTGTTCATAAATAATTATACAAAAAAACGAGAGATACGCCATTACGTGTGAATTAGATATTCGTGGAAATAGAGATACGTCTATGCCCTTAAATAAATAACGAATATATTCATAGTTTATTTTAATAACAAAATAGCAGTTTTTCATAAACTTAATATTTTTAAATAGAGATTTGAAAGAAAAATTAAAAATCACAAAATAAATGCTTATTAATTAGTAAATATTTAATTATTAAATTTAAAGATAAGATACCTAACATAAAGAACAGTTGCAGCTGAATAACAAACACGAAAATATATAAATGAAAAAATGCAGACAAAACATTTCAAAATACTTAATCCTAATCTTTATAACGAGGCAGCGACTTAAAGAATTCTTGGTGTTCTTTCTGTCGAATAACAGGCATATCCCCTAAACACAAAGATAACAAATCTTGATATTTTTGCTTGCTGACTTTGTTTGGTTTAAAAT